>JAHREE010000136.1:3393400-3424006 GCA_033628505.1 Tringa tobata
GAAGCTTCCAAAGAGTGAGTGAGTTTTGTCCCAATATATACACCTCTGCTTTTAATACCGAGGAAATAACTGATTCTAAAAATAGAGAAAAATTAAGGAAATGAAGCTCCTTAGTGGGAACCTTATTACCTCCAGTAACAGTTCACAGAAGTAGTTCAGATACGTAATCATGGGAGTCAGCCTCGGGTATACCAAGCCCAGAGCTAGCATCAGGCAGTGGTAAAACAAAGGGGCTACCCTGGTTTAGGTACTTCATTTCCATTTGGTCTCTTTAGGCTTCCTCTACCGTTAGTGAAAAGAGCTAGGGTTTATTCCAGAGGGCGATACAGAGTCTCCCGATCCCAGTTGCCTCTCTCCCTCTGGTGCCTGTCACGGGGTGGTTCGCATCCTCCCCTTCCTCAGAAAGCCTGCACTTTATAGCCATTTAGCAGATTACTGATGCGCCGGGAGTTCAGCAACACTTAAGTACTTGTACATCCCCCATGGAAATAGACACTCAAATGTATGATTACCTGTTTAGTTTCCTGTGTTCAAAACGGTTTCTCTTTCCTCGACTAGCTTCAGAGCATAATTAAAACAGGCTGACAAAAGGGCTTCCTGTTGCTAAAAAAAAAGTGCCTGCAATAAACCACTTTTAAACCGGAAGGGATATAATGTGTGGCAATGCTTTATTACAACTCTCGTACCAAGTAACAGGTGAAACTCCGGGACGGGGCCAGGGGCTGGAGAAGCGGTGCCAAAGGGAAGTGTCCTACCCGAGCAACACGCCACGAAGTCCGGATTTTTCCTTCACGTGTTGCACTGATTTTATTGCTCTGCTGCCTTTTTGACTTCACTCGGCAGAACGACCCGGTTCGGGCAACGTCCCACCGTCCCTCCCCCGCCGGGCTGGCCGCGGGGGCCGGGCTGGTAGCCGGGCTGGGGGGGGCGGCCACCGCGGGCCCCGGGCACCACCTGCCGGCCGCGCCTCTGCGGGGAGGCCAAGGCTGCGGTGCGGGAGGGGTTCGGGCAGGTTATCCAGTTGGAATCAGCCAAAACGTGCTGGAAACCAAGCCTGCCAGATCCCTGGAAAGCTCTCCATTCTTGTTTAACTGAGCCGATGTAAGTTTTTAATTCAGTGTTAAGTTTACAAATTATTTCATTCTTCTACAAATAATAGCAATGCCCTGGTTGTTGATTAAAAAAAAAAAAAAAAAAGTATAGTTCTATAAGGTCCTGAGCATAGGGATGTTGTGCATACACACACACCCCTGTAGCATATTGCTGTAAAGGAAAGAGACATCATTACCCTGTAAAACTGCAAGGCCTGTCCATGGAGCCAGTTATAGTAGAAGACATGTCTCTGGAATAATTACACAGATTCAGAACTGGTTTTGCCATCTTCATCACTGACACTGACTCGTTCAAGTGCCTGGAAGTGCAAGGGGAACTCTTTCACTCAGGTCAGTGGTTTACAGCAGGTAAAGGCTGGCGGTTCTTTGGAGCCGCCAGCCTTTGGATGATGTACACCAGGGGAGGTGAAGCCCATCTCATCGAGGAGTGGGAAGATAAAAAAGAAAAACTTCTGGCCCTGCTGTGAAAGGGGGAGGTGTGGAAGACAGGCATGGATGAGACGGACAGAACAGCTTGCTATCCTTAAAGAAACAGAAATGCCTCAGTGCATTACGCTACCTAAAATATGCGAAATTTCCACAGGCTTCTCTGAGAATAAAAGATCTTCTTCAGTTTTATTTTCCTAAAGAAAGCAGCAGCAATTCAGCTGCAGCTTCTTGAAAAAACCTTCAACCAACTGAGAGGCACTTAGAGGTTGTTGGGTTTTTTTTTTTACAGATTGATATCATGAAGAAATTTATGGCACATTGATTCATTTCTGTCATTTTGACAAAGGTCAAAGATATCTGTTAGCAGTCTGCTCACCACTTCTCACCTAAATCAAGTCATTCTGCATCGCTTGTAGGGTTGTACAAAATAGGCAGAGAAGTAGCTTATATTTTACCTCATCAGCAAAGGCAAATTTCTGTAGAACTTTACGAGAAGTGTCAATGCTCCTTTAAATGAAGAAAGAACAGATGCCCAAGTGCTGCTTGGCACCAAGGGCACAGGAGTGGCAGGGCTCTTTAGACACTGAACTGGAAAAATCTAAAGGTATGAACTGAAGAATTCATTCTTTCTAGCATATTACATGGTCCTGTGATGAGAAGCTGACATTTGTCATGCAAAATCCAAGAAGGTTATGCTGTCCCTAATCCCACTGCCACTGAAGTCACCAAAAAAATCTCTCAGTATTAAGTCTAGGACTATACAGGGACCTAACTGTATTTGGCCTTAAATGCTTTTCCATGTTTACAACGGAAATACACCCAATTCCAGGCACTGTCTACTTCATGTCTATTTCAAATCTGCAAAAATACTGTCATTGTTTTGTCTATGTGATATTTCTTTTCCCTGCATGCTTTTTAAGGTATTTTGCCTGCACGCATTCCAGGTTTTAAGACCCCGTAGTGCAAAATCCAGCTTCCAGCATGAAGTGTACTTCAGATGAAGCATGGTGTCCAAGGCCATTAAGATTTGGATGCCATTTATAGAAAAGCCAGTCTGGCATTTTAACCAGTTAAAGAAATATTTTTCCCTACAACAATTTGATGCCCAGGAGTAGATGAGCTGCTCCATTTTCTCTGTGACACGTTTTAACATGAAGGTAGTCAAACTTTCACAAAGAGCAATGCCCATGCTCTAGCTGTGTAAAGAAACCTTCTTGCCAGGCATGAATATGTATAAAGCTGGGAGAAAATACATAATCACTCTAATGAAAAGGGGAATTAAGTCTTTCTTGCATTTTCTGTGTTTGAGCAACCCACCGGTAATGACAATCATCCCTTCTGGAACTGTTCTTCTCTAAAGTTTAAATGGCATCATATGGGAAACATTTTGTTCCATTCTTTCAAACATGAATATGAATTTGTTTATAAATGTTCACCCAAAAATAACAAATTTCTGATCAGCCTCATTTCTTATTTCCTGCCCAATCAGCTTGTTTGATTACGTTGCTGCAAGTGTATGAGATTATTTAGTACTGATTTTATTTTGAAAGATAAAAAAAAGACACAACACCTTCTCCAAAATACACCTATTTCACTTATCAACAGTAATTCTAACAATCCATCAGAAATGGATTTTTTTCTAGATTTTGTTCTACTCATAAAGCATAAAACCCAACATACTGGTTTACTGTTCAAGTTTAGTTTCTATAACCATGACTAACGAGAGAGGACTCCTGGCATAGAGCAAGTTCTACTATGAAAAGGAGCTGGTCACAAAGAAAAGCAGATCACCAGCTTTGATTGGCTTGACTGAATACCTAAAGGTAACTCTGCTGGATGATAAAATTAATTCTTATCCTTACCCTTCCCCATGAAAATATTTGAGAGTTTTGACTTAAGTGAACAGCATTGATTTAAGCGCCTACAGTCAACAAAGCCTAAAGAACAGGGTTACTTTTGAGGGCAAATAGGTTTTTCAGTATTCCCTATCCAATTACAAAGTCAGTATGTATTCAGACCAACAGGATAAGAAGACTCTGGATACGCATATTCTCTTCTGTGGGTCAGTCTCATACCTCTTAAAACAGTCAGATGAGTTATGACACCTGAATCCAGGTAAAACACAAAGAAACAGAAGGTTTTGGGGCTACAGAGAACACACACATCATAGAAAGCATTATACATATGTAGCAGCTTCATGGATTTTACTCAAGAAGAAACCAAAACAATGCCAAATAGTCAATGAACTGGAGCAATATGCTTATACAATGTAGCAGGTTATCAGGCTTGTCTTTGTCCAGTGAAAGTAAAAAATTATATATCACAGGAAAGTATTTATGAAATATTCCTGGTGAGAGCTGGAAACAATGAATAGTCTCGTAAAATGCCAATAAGAAACTGAAAGTCAGTTTAGGGTGCACCGGTATTGCCTCAACATTTTTTTCTAGAACATAATGCTGCAACTACCTTGTCTCGGGACCTACAGAATTACCCAGATTCAAATGGTATTTGTTGTTCAAGTTTCTCATTTGTAGAGTTACAGTTTTCTGTTGTTTTAATGACGGCGTTTCTAATTGGATTGATGGGATTTTTTTCTGCTCGCTGTTCCACTGTAGCTATAACACCGCAGCCAACATGGTACTACTGATAAGCAGTACAATGGACTAGAGACCTGCTATATACAAAAATCACTTTAGACATTAATGGAAAAAAAAGATGCATCTTTCACACCAGTGGCATATAAAGAACTCAAGACTGCCAATAACTTCTTCAAGCAGACTTGTAACACTGTAGGAAAGAATGGAAGCAGAAAAATATTTTAAAGTCCATCAGGATCATGAAATATACCACACAACAGGTAATTCATTATCTACATTTCCTATGCTTGGAGTGAAATGAGCTCCACCACTCAGTTCAGCCAATTACCTGGAAAAGCAAGCTTCTGCACACAGACAACCACGATAAAATTCAACAGCAGGGTGGATTTCGGGTTTAGCAGACACTCAATTGGCAGTTTAGGTAAGCTGATGAAAGGATCCTAAAGAAGGCTGGAACTGGCTTGAGAATAGAAGAGAGGAAGATTATTTAATTGAAAGAAATATGATGGGCAGAATGACTCTGCTTATTCTGGGGGAAAATAAAACGGAGGGGGCTACAGGGGGACTTTGAGCTCTGTTGCACTGCTCCAACTTGGAAGTAAGAGGAACATGTGACTCTCAGTAAAGTCTTGGCAAATTGCTGCCCTGTCAGTCACTTTCTGTAACTAAATCTTAAACTTCAAAAGGGAAAAGGACTCGGGAAATCAGAAGAAGATTGCTGGTGCCCCTGTATCTGTGAGGCCACTGTTCTGAAGGGTGACAGGAAAGTGCCTGGTCTTTCACCAGTGAATTAATATCATCAGTATGGTTAAAGGATGTCTGATGAGGAAGATAATTTCAGAGTTCTGTAACTATAGACGTACACTCACTCTGACAGGCCAGTTATAAGATCACAGCCAGGTTATGCAGGCGCAGACACAAAGAATGGAAACTGAATTTCCTCTAAACAGAGATTTACATTCCATAGATTACTCTGAAAGGGCCCTTGATCTACATTCTTGAAGCCATAGCAGTAGCAGAGTTGTGTAGGTTGGCCATGCATTCAGCCTGTCAGACCCCGGAACATCAAAGCCACAGATGAACGGTGAGAAGACAACAGTGTGTTGTTGAGACACACACCGAGAGAGACACACAGACAGAGACAGAGCATTCTGGGGTATGTTATGGTTCTTCTTCAACACCTGATCAGTAGCTAGAACTAGTGACTACAACAGTCACGCTGTTGCAGTGGTTTAGGATGTAGTGGCTTACCTTAAAAAGCAGCAGCCCTGAAAGCAAGTGTGAAATGCTTTTTTCTGGCCTGTCTGGTGGGATTGAAGGTACAACTGATTTTACAGACAGAGGCTTCAGAGCTTCTCCAACTTTTTAAACGACCCTCTGGTGTATTCTGTCAATGCAGAACTGGAGAAAAGGGAAAAGATGATGATTTGACATCAAGAAAATGTAGTTGTGGAAAGGACATAAAAATACTCTTCCTAAAGGGTAGATATGTTTCATCTTGAATTTAGAAGAAAACCTAGTGATTTTTCCCCAAATTTGACTCTCTTGAACAGCATTAGAGCACAAGCACACGTGGGTGGGAGTAAACCTTGTAGCAAGACAGAAGGAACACATATCCAAGGGAGTGGTGTATAAAGTGCCTTGTTAGTAGATGTTTGTCATAAGTTTTATAGGGCTGAACACATGAAAGCCTAAAAACTCCTCTGATGTTTCCCTGGAGTTGCAGCTCTGTATTGCATACTCTGTGTTTCTTTCAAAAACTCTGGGATATGGTGAAACCAGACCCACAACTGCCCCCAGCCCTATGTGTTCAAGTCAGTTTTCTGTTGTGGAAGACTGACTTCTTATTGGGAGAACAGCCTGGGCTTTCACTTTCAGGCTAAGTCTCTAAGATGTGAATGTTTCATGATTTCTGGAAAAGGAAACCTGACATGGGTGGGAAAGCTCATGCTGTGGGCCACTCCATTGGCATGTTGTAGATTCAAGTGACTGCAAGGTGATCAACACCTCTAAAAGTGATAAAACAGCTTTCCTTCCTGAAACCTGGATTCCTTGTCTTCCACCGAGTTCAACTTGGATTGCTTGTTCCTTCAATATATACATATAGCCTGATTTCAGGGCAGGCTTCTCTCCACTAAGCCAGGGAAATTCTTCTTAGGATTTCCTGAAAAAAAGTCCACCCAGCAGATCAGCTGTTTCCACAGGGGTATGCTGTGTTACAGCAGTAATGACCACCATTCATCTCACGGCTTTGTAGAGTTACCATGCTGTGGCTTGTAGCAGTATATACCCCAGTTAATTAAATTTAAGAATTATAAATTATATTTTCCTCAGGGTAAAAAAAAAAAAAAATCAGGCTGTGCAACTTCATAATTTATAGAATAGAATATTTCAGTTGGAAGGTACCTACAGTGATCATCTAGTCCAACTCTCTGACCACTTCAAGGCTGACCAAAAGTTAAACACATGTTATTAAGGGCCTTGATCAAATGCCTTTTAAACACTGACAGGCTTGGGGCATCGACCACCTCTCTAGGAAGCTCTGTTCCAGTGTTTGATCATCCTCTTGGTAAAGAAATGCTTCCTAATGCCTGGCCTAAACCTCCCCTGGCACAGCTTTGAACCATTCCCACGTGTATTATCACTGGATACCAGGGAGATCGGCACCTCCCTCTCCACTTCCCCTCCTCAGGAAGCTGCAGAGAGCAATGAGGTCACCCCTCAGCCTTCCTCTCTCCAAACTAGACAGGCCCAAAGCCCGTCGCCATTCCTCATCTGTGAAGAATTGTTCATTTCAGATTCCTTGCTTAGAAAGCTTAAATATCAAAGCACTTCACACAGCTATCTCTGTTCTGGTAGAAGAACATTTTCTGCGCTTTGGTCCCACGCTTAATGTAGTCTAGTTTCATGGTAATTATTATGAATCCTAAATGAATTTGTTGCATATAAATGTTATATTGACACCTGTAAGGTGAACAACACACATAATACAAAAACTAGCTTTTCTCAGTCTTTTTGTGCTCTAAGTAAATTTAAATATGAAAGCTTAAACATAATTTTTATTTTCAACTAAAAATGAGGCTTTGTAAACAGACATGTTTCCACAAAACTTAAATTCAGGAAGGATCGCTTCTACCAAGGTTAAAGAGAGAATAAAACAGCTTTAGTTCCCTAGTATGCAGTCCTGGCACTATGCTTGTCCACAGAAGGAATGTATTTCAACTGTTGAACATTTATATCCATTCTCAAAAAGTAAAATTTCAGAAAAAGCTATGAATCTGCGCCAATTTTTTGTCATTTGATATATTGTTTTATTCCTCAAAAAAAAAGATCCCATGAGTCAGCAAATAAACATTTAACTACTACTACTACCACCTTAACCAGCCATTACAGTGTCACTAGGTATTATTTGAGTAATTTCTAGGATTTAGACACCATATGCCATGGCCCACGACTTGCAGAAATAGCAATATTGAGAGTTTCCTCTGCAACTGTGCCATAACTAGCTCCAATAGTCACACAGAAACGTGCAACAAGGGGATTTTGACTTCCAAAAGTATGTTGAGGTTGATCTACGCACTGCAAAACACTTACTGGCAGGTTTTATTAAACAAGTAGTTCTTAATAACCTTTCTCCCCTGCCCAGACACACACACGAGAGTCCTTCTCCAAAGAACACAGATCAGAAGCAACCTTAAACTGAAAAGAGAGGAAGGATTAGTGCTCCAACACACCTGAAATACATGTTCTCAGGGCTTCCCAGCTGGTTGCATTCTGTCCCGCAGGTACAGTACGTTTGAAGCTTAAATGCACCAGACGACACTGCTGTGTAGAAGCAGCAACCGACGAGTACAAACAAGGCTCATGAGAATGAACAAGGCAGCAAGCCAAGGACATTTCAAAAAGGATAACTCACCTTGTCAAAACATGCTAGATCTTGACTCAGAGTGTTTAACACTTTAAAAACAGATGTGTTGGCAGACATCACTTCCCTGTATTCCCCAAGCCATGGGGAATGGGGTGTCACTGAAGGAGGAGAGTTTAACAACAAATGCAGTTGCCGCAGGCCACGCTCTCGTCCTGCAACGGGCTGTGAGAACCCATAAGCATAACGCAGCTCCAAGGAGTCGTGTGTGGAGGCTCTTCTCCACACGTTCCTCCCTTGGCCGCAGCCCAGCCCCATTCCTGAGGCAACAGGAGCAGGAGGGAGCCACTCTCCAGTTCTAGATGGGGAATTCTGCTGCAGGAGCTGTCAGATACAGGGATCCTATGCTGGGTGTGTGAAGCATGTAAGAATAACAGCCTCCAGCTGACTTCCTCCTCTCCAGATCATATACCGTGAATCTGTAAACCCCTGCAGAAGCATTTTCTGAAATGAGAGTGTTCCACATTTCTCCTTTCCGTTTAAAAAAAAAAACAACAGAGCCTGCTACAGCCCTGATCCTGCAAGGCTTCATACAGATCATCTGTGGTTACCCCCCTTATCACAGATACCCAAAGAATATTTGGAGAACAGAAGTCATGGAATGTCAGGGAATTGGGGAAATCCATTAATGAAACTGATACCAGTAAGAAGAATCTGATTCCAGGAGCCAATGCAAAGACTCCTGTAGTATTCAGGCAACTTTGGGAAAAGGCTCAGAATTTTGTGGAGGTGCTGGTTTTGGTCTCAGGGAGTAGAGAGAGAGGATGAAAACAGATGGTGATAGTTTAGTCAACTTCAAATTGATTGTCTGAAGTTTCATTTAAAAGAAAATCAGAAAAGTCACAGGATACTGTAATTATACCCTGGGATAAAGAAGCAGCTTCAAGAGATTTTGTGACTCACACACAGAGCATTAAATATCCACCATTAATAGTTTACAAGCAGAGAAGTGTAGCAAAGTAGGATAAAAGTGCTTGGAAAACAACACCGGCTCACAGCAGTGAGTAGGAAGAGTGTGAGAAAGGCATAGATTTTCTTTGACAAAATTCCTTCCAAGTCAGGGAATCCATAGGCATGAGAAAACACACACTTTAACTACTGGTCCCAAACACAAAGAGTTTAAACATATGGCCAGATATTACTATATAAAGAAAAACAATTTGAAGTTATTGCTGTCACACACATATTCCCACTGGGAAAAGTAGAAATAGGCTCACATGACCATAACAGATTCTCTGGCACTTTGTAAAAATTGTTACATGGTGAGGAACTTTAAGTGGGGAGGATGAAATTAAACTCTTTATTGTTTAGCTATCTCATCCTCTTTCATTCCCTTAGACGAGCCTTAAATTTGAATCCAGCCTCAGCCTCCCTCCCTCATCCCCCAGGGCCAGCAGCCTCCTGCTGGAGCAGGCAATGTGGAACACATGGCACTTGTGTGCTGGGAACCTCCTCCACCCCAAACTCTTAAGAGAACACAGGCTGCCATTTACTTTGCAGCACATGTTTCACTTGAGGCTTCACACTACCCAAAACCATGGCAAAACCTAATACTACAGCTGTTGGGACACTTGCGGGTTTTTTGCTACCCATGCATGTAAAGTAAAAGATGCTTTCCTCTGTTTTCTAGCACTCAAATATCTTCTGCCACTTATTTTGTCTCAATTAAAATAACATACAATGAAAGCTCTGGAAAATGCTTCTTCTCGCACCAGTCTTGTAAGCAGCTGCAGGGACAGATGAAAAGATATCAGGGAATACCTTTTCCAGGCCATAGTTGTGGGAAACACAGCTCTTCCTTCACCATCAGCAGCACCATCCTCAGAGCTGCGTGTGAAACCAGACACGTGATCCAGCAGGTTCTATATCTTCCTCCCATCTGAATAAATGATAAAAGGAACTTCCTGGGCAGCAGTCTTGTTCTGTCCCTCATCCATTTACATGCAGATGATCAGTCATATAAACATAGGGAGTGTATGGGCCAGCCCTTCCCAGGGTCTCTGGGACTAAAACCACCTGAAAGATGCTGTTTCACTTTCACAGAGAAAATCCCATCTCTGGCCTCCAGGACAGAGATTGCTTTTTGTTTCTGTGCCAGATCAGTGTCTGCCTCATCGGCACTCCTCAGACAAAGTAGGGCCAGGATCAGAAAGCCATCAACTTGTTCCTGCTGCTTTTAATGAAGCAGAACTCATCAACAAACTGAAGGCCAGCAAATGGCACAGGCACTAATAAAAACAGTAGTCTGACTTCCAATATTCCTAATATTGAGCTACATAGCAGCAGCATCCTCACTCTGTGCTGTTTGCTCTCATTTGTTATTTACTGCTATTTGCTGAAGATGGGAAGAACAACCAGTCTTATGTAATTAAAATATTACACTCTGCAATTTACTGCTCAGCAACTTTCCTAAAGCAATGAAATGTTAGCATTCAACAGCAGCTAGAGTGGCAGTCAGGCCAGGGGAGCTCCAGCCCCCAAACACTTAACCCACACTGTCCATTCAAAGATCAGCTATTAATGATCTTCAGCTTCCCTGAAACAACTGCCCCACTTCACCTGCCAACAATTTGCCTCCTCTAAGAATATAATTCAAATCTCTTCTGCTTTCTGTTAGATCTGAGTCATAGCCCTTTGGAAATTGTGGAGAACTGTAGCAACCCTAGGCTTGAGTCAGTTTTCTAACGGACACTTCTTGGTGTTTTTTTTCTTTTTAAAGTATTGCACTGGTATCAGGGAGCTGTTCCAAGAGTTACAGTGATACAAGTCCTTCAAGGATGGTTTCAGTGATACATGAACTTACTGGGCCTACACAGGAGCACATTTCACTGAAAAGAGTGGCAAACAAGGGAAAAAAGTGCTCTTGGGCTTACGCTATTATACGGAATACTTTGATTTTAAGTATTTTTGAGAAGTGTCATCAGTGCGCTGCCCAGTGAAACTATGGAAAAGCATTTCATAAATCAGTTTAAGTTAGCAGCACTTCATGTCCTCCAGGCAAAGAAATCCTTTATGGTTTAATTTATATGGTAAGATAGCATTAAAAGGAAGAATTAACTAAGGATTGCTGTCAGTGTATGACTGACAATAAGATGGAAGATAGGTTTGATCACAGGAAATGCAAACAAATTATACCTTTGGGGGGTGGGGGTGTCAGTGAAAAGCTCAGCATTAAAACAAATCACCATCAGACCCTGGTGACAGAGCAGCTGGGAACAGCCTGGTCATGCTGGCTTTACCTCTGTGTTAATCCTGCTGACTTCAGACTTTTGCTGCACAAGTGAGAAGAGAATCACATGCCAAATATATGCCATGCTAGCTTTGACCAATCTTAGCAATTGAGACTCCAGAGTTTCCAACAATAGCATTTCTATACATCCTGAACATCTTTTTCACTGGGCACTCGAGCTCTGCACAAAAAAATACAAGGCTTTTAAAAAGTTATTTTATGAGGGAAATTGCTGGTATATTCTTTTTCATTTCATTTATGTTTCTTTTGAATCAACATCTCACTTAAAAACTGTAGTGTCAAGAACAGCAGTAATTTCCTTCTTCAGAGCTCAAAAGCATATTTCAAGTCTTTTTCATATTTACTAGGTTTCTTTTTAATACTTTTATAGAACACAATTCCCATGCCACCCTTTTATTTCTCCATCTATACTGGTGCTAAGTCAGAATATAAATCCATTTATCATAGTTCTTCTCACTTGCATTTCTATGCAACTGAAACACCGTAAAATATTGGCCAAAGGAAGCCTATCTAGCAGTCTTAGAACACTGCACCTCATAAAACCTTATGAAAACATTTAGTAGATAGCATTGCCTCATTCAAATTTTCATCTTTTGTCTTATCTTTTGTCCTGCTGCAGATTACACATTACTCCAGGATTCCATTTTCCTCCTCTCCTAGAAGTCAAGCTCCCATCAGGTATCTGCCGTCTCCAAACCCAGCTGGTATTAATGTATCAAATCCATTTTCTAAACCCATTCTTGCAGATGTTTGAAACACAAGCCAAGTCAAGATAAGGCTTTGGCTGTGAATCACTGGTCTAGAGATCCCTCTCCTGTTACCAGCAACTACTGTTGGTATTGGAGTTTCTCTCTGAAGCCCAGATATTTATACAAAGGAAGTCTGCAGATTTTGCCATTTTTGGACAAGGAATGCAGGGCTGGAAGAGGCCTCCCCTATCTCTGAGCATTATCCCTTTCTATTGCAAACACTGCACTATCCAATTCCCCATCATCTTATCCTGCTGCATCATGAAAGGAAGTCAGGTTTCAGCTCTGCTTCTCCCAGAGGAAAGCTGTTCTAGATCCCAATCACTGCTGTGATCCCTCCAGGCTAAATTTACTCATGGTTAGTCCAGGCTCATCTGTACTTACACTTATGTTTTCCTGAACCACACACAATTATTTCCCTTCTTCCTTCCCAACAGTGTTCACCCTCCACTGCTCTACAGAGAACAGTATATTAACACGCACTTCAAGTCTCCTCTTGTAGAAGACAATACTCCTATCCTTGCTCATGATAGGAGATCTCACTAGCAGGAATATTCCTTGTATCTGAGTGAAACAGATCCCTCAATACCTGTCTTTTTCAGGACTGCTCATGGTGATGTCATGATTGACTGTTACACCTAAGTCACTCCCCCCAAATGTCTCACATTTTGGTGCAAAAGGTTTTGTTCTTGCATTTGTTCATGCATTTTGCAGCTCTGAATTTCTTCTGGTTTCTTTTACTTCATACCTCAAGGAGGATGGTTCTTTCTTCCTTGTCTTAAAGGAAGAAAGTTTCTCTGCCCTCATTAAAATCCTCCCAACAGTGTATTTCAAGCAAAGGTTTTCTTTACATTAAAGGGGAGAGGTATAATATTAGGCTTTCAGTCATCAGCAGAAACCCAAATAAATTGCATTTTCTAAACAGAGGCTGGAGAAAGCTGTGTGAAGACAGTCTATTCACACAGTTGAAATGAATTGCCATCAGGACATGGCAAATAAAAAGGCAGGATCACGTCACTGATGCTTCAAAGGGTAGATGTAAGCAGAGACGTAGAGATGTGAAAAGAGCACCAGAAGCATACATCCCACTGCTTTGCATGAGTCTCTGAACCATGAGCTACATGTTATCTGACACGAAGTCCATCAGGTTTACTTATACTGAACATGCCATCATTTTACTAGTATCCTTGGCATCAATAGCCAGTTTCTCTACATAGTGACTAGGCAAGAGGAGAATATTAAAAAAAAAAAACAAACCAAAACCAAACAAACAAAAAAAACCCAAAAACCAAACCAACAACATGACTCTGCTCCTACTTACTCTAATTAGTAGCTTCTATAAAGACTCTAACTTCCTGGGCCAAAACCTTTTCTCTCACTGTCCCATGCTCTTTGCTACCCTTCTTAGCCTGAATCATGATCAAATTCCTCCCTATTTGGTAACTGCCTAGCAGATTGGTAGATTGCAATTAGACATACATACATGGTACCACCTGCTACATGTTTTTAATTTTTTTTGGCCCTGTAACAGCTGTTGGTTTAAAATTTTGCCAGTTCAGAGTGAAGGAGAGAGGGGAATTCTTTTGTTTGCTTGTTTTGCAGATGCTTTAATTCTTCTGCAGGATATCAGGGACATGTAACAAACTCAGAAGAAAATTTAAGATCATAGTTAATCATAATGTTTTACATAAGTTTTGTCAGTGAAACAGTAGACACTTCATGAGTTTACTTAAGGAGCCCCCAAAATTATACAGGCCCACAACCACATCTGTTTGTCCCTAGGTTTGGTTTTTTTAACCTTCTTCTGATTTTAACAATACGCCCAAAGTCAGACAAACAACTGGAAGTTTTACAAATCAGTAGACAGGATATGAAGTGATAAAGCAACCAATGCATCAAAAACCTACCAGAAGGCGAGACAGAAAAATCTCATTGCTCTATCTGGAATACCTCATTTAAAAGTGAGGGAGACAAAGATATACAGTACATCCTTTCCATGTTTTACAGTCCTTGAATTTATCAATAGTAGGGCATAATTTTCTCAAAAGCATTGATAAGTGTCAACTTAATTTTAACATCTTTTGTCAAGTCAGACAAAGATGCAGATAAAATCCGAAACTTTCAAATGCCTGATGTTGTGACAAACACAGTTCTGAGTTCCCTGGTGGGAAATGAATCATGCTATTGCAAAAGCTGGCCATGCTCACTCAAGTAATAGCTCTTTCCCCTTGCAGAGACACTTAAATACACAGGCTTACTTGAGGTGTACGAACTGGGCCCTGATAGCAGAATCTAGTCTGCACCACGGTATTAAAATCTCCACAAAAACTTTAGAGCTGTTCAATGTTGACATGGTTCCAACTGATAAGCATAAACAAAAAAAAGCATCTTAGTGAGATTTGTTTGGGGTTTTTTTTTGGATTGTTTTCCCCTCAAGCATTGTACATTAAGAAAACCAGAACTGGTGATAAGCATAGCTCCCCTGTTAGAAGGGCTGTACTTTAGCATAGGGTAGGAGAATACTTACTATTCCCTCATTGGATTGCTGGGCAGAAGCAGTGTCTAAGCACACAAGAAACATCTGCAAAACCTGTCCAAGAGCCAGAAAGAGATTTCAAGTCATGAGACTGGTAGCCACTGTTGCCCTGTGGCCAAGTTTTCTGAAGCAGTATAAATTTCCTTGCAAATCTATAAAGTTTTAACTGACTCCCCCTCCACAGTCACTAATGCATAGAGAATCTAATGCCATGCTCTGCCTCTCCTTTTTTCCCCTTGTCTAATCTTCACTATTTCAAACTGTAACCAGTTTATAGCTGTTTTCTCAGCACTCAGTACTGTTGCACATCTCCAGTCCCATACGGCTGGAGAGTACCTTGTGATGGGATGGGCAGTACCTGTGCTGCAGCGCTGGACCTCTTCCCTGCAGTGGGACAACCCGGATGGCACCAAGGGCAAGGTTTTGACACCTGAGAGGGCTCTAAGCTGGTTGGGATTTCTGCTTTGTTTCAACAAGCTTGAAATCATACAGCTCAATGAAAAGTTGTGTTCAAGGAGACAAAGTACAAAGGAACTAAGTGTGTAGTGACAGAGTTACAGATGTATTTAGACATTCAGTGATGTGAACAGACACTTCATAGAGGCTCTTTAATTTATATGTTGTTTAAAATCTTATTTATCTGGATTGCACTTACAGCTCAGACACTTTTACAATCTGCACTAGGTCTATCTACATAGGCTGTTATATGTCTTCCTGAATTCAGCCCCTTAACAGTTCAGCTCTCACTAAAATCTATAGCAAAACATGTACTGATTTCAGTCACATGCCATGTCCCCAGCTACATCTAGTCAAATAGCCAGCTATCTCAAACCCTTTCCTGTGACATTTCCTCACCCAACCTCCTCCATCTCTGAGTATTGTAATGTGAACATCAGTACTTACTGAAAAGACACCAAACTGTCCCACATAAGCTAATGCCAATTCCAGCCATTGACCAGGAAGTATGGAAAGTCACAATATCCTCAGCACTTCGGCCTTGGCCCCCTAGGTATATGAACAGAATAACCTTTGTGCCCTCATGATGCAGCTATTTGTTCCCATGCATGGACTCCGACTTTTGCTTTACCACTGAGATGGTGTTACAGGGTTAGGCTTTTTCAAAAAATTCTAGTGAGAAAACCAGTTGCTGACATGGAACATCAAAGAGCTGAGCTAAAATTAAACTTTGGGTTGAAATTGCAAATTATTCTATTGATCAAGACTAAGTGATTTATGTTAGTCATTTCCGTTTCCATTAATTCTAATACAGTGCAACAAGATGGCATCTTGGAATCCAATTTCCCCACAAATGCTAGTCCTTCACATATTTAGAAATATCTTGATTTTATTCAAGCACTTACTAAGTCACTGCTGCATATTCATTTGGCCTTCACATCCTCTTTTTTCACTAGAAGCAGCTTTTTCTCTTCCATCTGAGTTGAACTTGAAATCTGACTTAACAACTTACCAACACTGTACTTTTGCTTTCTCAGATAACTGAAGAGCGAGTTACATTGGAGGCCTTATGTGTATCCTGGGTCTGCAGGATGGGGAGTGAAGCAGTGTAGCATTTAAGATGGCTGTATTGAGGGCACGCTACCTACCTTACAAACAGGAAAGTGATAACGATCCCTGCTTGTTTCATGAGGCAGGCTACATCCTGATTTGAACCCTTGCTGCCTTTTTGGCAGGGTTTGAGTTTGAACCCATTCTTAGCTTTCTGACACTCATTAAAACATTCAGTTAAGACCTGTGCATATGCCCCTCCTGCCTAAAGGCAGCATTATTTCAGTACTTTGGAATCATTTTCCCCATAGCCAGCAGTGCCCCAATGCAAGAGCACTATGATCACGCAAAACCCTGGTTGCTCTCATTAGCTCACAACAAATTGCAGTCTCAACTTTGGAGAGCTTCCACCCGAGCAAATGGAAATCTGCCTTACCAACGTGCAGGGGGGAAACAGGGGTCAATATCAAGTGTAAAATGATTTCATATTGTAAATCTTAACATAAAAAGGCTGCTCCTGCTTACAGCTAACATTGATATTACTCACAGACACTGGGTTTTAAGGAGACACGGCCATATCAGCTTACTCCTGCAGTTACTCAGACAAAATGGTAGAGCAAATACCAACTTCTATTTTTCTTTTGGGGCAAATCCTCTAAGGCTAATATCTGCCTCACAAAAAATGAGATATAACCATTGCAAACATATGCAACAGTTGCTGCTCAACCATGTCCAATTCACAGGGTGTCAGTGATGTCCTTTTTACTGTCTCCTAGGCAATGGGGCAGATGTCCCTTTTGCTGTGTGGTTAGGGCACAAAGATCTGTGGTTACCACTACAGCACAAATGACTCCACATTGTAGCTGCAAATCCTTCACTGCACAGACTTCCCCTCCTTCCCCCCTCCGCTGTTCAACTCCCTCTGTCAAATCAGTCTGTGCAACAGAAGTGCACAAGACTACATTATGTTAACAAGACTCTGGAAGGTAACTACAGTATCATAATATTTACAAAATGGATTCCAGGTTCCTAAACCTGTAAATGAAGCACAGTTACAAATGCTTTCCCCACATCTGTTATTCTTGGGCTGCAGTAGATGATGATGAAAAAGTTCTGTTTGGACAGGTAACAAGTAGAGAAATCTCTCATAGTTTTAGTGAATCATTACCTTTATCAAGGCACTTAAGGAAAATACCTGTTTTTTCCTTTCTACTTGTTCCCTACTCACAAACATGCACAATACACAAGAAACTGAAGTCATGTTCCTAGGGAAAGACTGAGATACCTGCAAAGCTTGCATGCCAGCCTCTGAGGGCAAAGACTGGCACTGACAGTGGAAAGCACACTACAGAGCTTGTTCTGTTGCTGCAGGAGAGAAACTTCTTCCTCCCTAGGTGGTTAAGAAATATTTAACCATTTCAATTTTATGAGTATAAAGTAACACTAAATAAAATTCAAGTAGAACTACTAGGGCAAATTTGCACTAGGATAAAATTGAATGAAATACTTAAGGGATATAAAACATTTCTGGACAAGCTGTGTTTCTAATTTGTATAATATCTTGAGTTACCTAATAGTCTGTTACCTATTATTGAAGGAATGCTGAAATCATCCTTAAGGCAGAATGGTTACATTTACTAGTACTGTCTAGCACCACTACCACTTGCTGTAATTCTTCAGCTGCCTGACTCTATAAAATGATTCCATCAGCCACAGCAGCAGTGAATGGAATTGGCCAGCACATTGTGTCACATGTATTGCAGTTCCCAGCGCTCTAAAAAAATACCTGATAAAACAGAACAATTAATCCTGTGATGTAACTACTGCTTCAGCACCATGCCAGCCATTTTTAAGATTCCTTAAACACTCACACAGAGACAGACATGATGTCTGGTAGGCCAGGGCTCAGATACTACCGTATCTTATGGCTTTAACTCAGCAACACCTTTAAGTACCTGCTTAGCTGCAAAACAGGGCTCTGCCTCACCACTTGACTGCATACTTTCTCCTTGTCAGGAAAGCAATGATGCTTGTGCTCATAAGCAAGGTGTGGTAAGGCTTAATCCTGTCCCTCAGACTTCAGCAGGACTTGTGCCATCAACTTCAATAGCTGCAAGATTGATCAGTAACAGACAGATTTCTCACGGGTAAGGGCACAGATTAGCAGTACTTGTGCTGATTTTAAAAATTGCAACAAGGGTCTAACAGACTTCTTAGGTGACAGGTACCTTTAGAAAGATGTTCCTTGCCCATTGAACTGTTCTTTCCTCAAGAAGAAGGATGCCACTACAGACCTAACTGATTTTACCTTTTCAGTATTGCCACATTCACAACTTTCAACTATGATGCTATTGCTGATACATTCAATCCTGATGCTAGCTGCTGAATCTCGGCATAGAAAAAGAGTCAATGACAAACAGCACTTTGTCAAGAGTGGTAGAAAGAAGTAACGCAAAGAAATCATGACAAGCAGGAAAGTGATCTAAAGGTACCAATAGTTACTTAAACTCTGGCAGAAATACATTTAACAAAGTAGATTTTTGTTTTAGCATTATAACATGTAGATCAATTGACTACACATTTAATCATATGGATGGGTCATCCCCAAGTACTGAGTCCAGCACATTGTGGCACTTCAGTGTCATTCCTCAAAGTGCAATATTGAAGTACTCCTCGGTTTAGACCCTGGTATGGCAACATTACTGCCAAATCCATCAGCGTGTCTCATGTTGAGGTGGTTGCACGTAAAATTTTGCAAATAAACCTCTGATGTATTTTAGATATTTGGAAGAATCTGCAGTCTAGACTCCAACACAGAAATTCAGGTATCTAGTCAGTTTAGTGGCCACAGAAGTGATGATGCTTCTGGGCAAGGGAAGAGTATTCCATCTCATAAAGCCCAGCAGACAGAAATGGTTGGATGTGTGCCACTGGAGAAACTTATTCATTGGAGTCAGCAACAATTGGAGACATTATTACAGTTCTTTCTAGATAGAATTGTGGAAAAGTAAAAGCAACACTTATTAATGAGGATCTCTCCAGGGTGAGAGAGTTAGGGTTTTTCAGCCTGGAGAAGAGAAGGCTCTGTGGAGACCTTATTGCAGCCTTCCAGTACCTGAAGGGGGCCTACACGAAATCTGGGAGGGACTGTTTGCATGGACAAAGGGCAATGGTTTTAAATTAGAGCAGGGTAGGTTTAGATTAAATATTAGGAAGAAGTTCTTTACATCAAGGGTGGTGAGACACTCAAACAGGTTGCCCAGAGAGGCAGTGGAGGCACCATCCCAAGAGGCATTCAAAGTCAGGCTTGATGAGGCTCTGAGCGATCTGATCTAATTAAAAATATCCCTGCTTACTGCAGGGGGGTTGGACTAGATGACCTTTAAAGGTCCCTTCCAACTCAACACATTCTATGATTCTAATGAGATGTTTATTCATACTGTCCTTATCCCTCACTTCCTCCACCAATTCAGAATTGGATGCTTCTAGGTCTCTTCAAAGTCTCACAGTAACACAAAAGCTTTCTCTGCAACTCTGACATCTGGAAAAAACTCTTTTGTATTTCTCCATCTTGCCAATTCTTCTGTCTTCAGACCTCATAAGTGTCCACAGCTTGCTGCTCTGCTGGAACAGCTGAGTTTTTCCTTAATTGTTCTGCTAATCTTTCATATTTCATTTCATGTAGGTCTAAGTATTTTGTCTGCCTGTAAATATCAGTGAATGTCTGTCACCATTCATGAGATAGTTTTAACTGAAGGCATTTGTTTTTCCTTTTTTTTTTTTCATTTTCAAAAAACCAGTGTGTGTCTGATTTATGTAAAGCACCTAATGAGTAACTGTACACATTTTATTTGGAAGGCACAGCGAATACAAGCCAGCCACCAGAGTTGGCTTAAGGCTGCTTATCAGCATACACTAAGTTGTGCTGCCCTGAGGATGAAGCGCATAGGTTAAACCCAGAGCTGGCTTTGTCTGCCACAGAAAAGTGAACAAAATCCAGAAACAGGCTCACATGCCCCATTTCACCCAAAGTAGCTGCTGTTTCATACATTCTCAGCCCCTCTGTTGGCAGCACCAGCTGCCAGTCTGGTTCTCAGGGCTCTACCAGTGCCCATTCTGCCATCCTATTGCTGCCTGCCTCCTTTGCCTGTGCCTTGATCTAGCCCTGTGAAGCACCAAGAAATTAGCCCCATTGAAAAGTAAAGAAAAATCCCAACCTCAACTCTGCCTTTCTACCTATTATCTCACTAGAAATTATTTATATATCAATAATCTTGCTTACAAGGTTGAAATAGACAATCATGTGCATCTTTATAGCCAGTATGTGCCAGTTTCCACCTTGTCTGGATTTTAGCACTTAATGAAATTTACAGCATTACATTAAAAAAATAAAATCCATCTCTGCACAAATTGCCAAGGTCACTAGTACTAATTGCTTCTCTAAGGTAAATAAATCAGGTAGGCATGTACATGCACACACATGTTCACACAGACACCTACTCCATTCAAAAGGAAATGTACTTGTTTTGTGCTATTTGAATGATCAAGTTGTTGCAAGGGCACTTGAAATAAATCCAGATATGCACAATGCAGGGTGTAGAATGGTATACAAGGGCCAAAGAACGTGCCAAGCTCCCATTAAGATACATGCCCCGGTGAAGTCTAAGTTCATGCTTCATGATTTAGAAGTCCCACAAGACACTTACTCCCTGAGCACAAGGCTAGAGTGATATAAGAGACCTTCTACTGCTCCCCTGCTGTGGGATACCTCTTTTTCTTAGCAACTAACCATGAAATGTGTAATAGTTCACATTCATATGCAATATATTCCAGCAAGGAAAGCATCAGGGGTTTATCCATACAAAAGTTGTAAAGCTGCTGCTTTTGCTGTGGTCTCCTTCCCCTTCCCTGCAAGATGAGGAAGGAGAGCATCTAATACAATGAAGACTAACTCATTCTGGAAGGAATGCAAGTCTGTGCTGAAACAGTGAATTTTGCCCTTGAGGTGATGGATACAATCAAAGAAGAACAAGCCATTTCGCAGAATTCATTTCATCTGTGGAAAGAAATCCACAGGTCTGTTTTCTAGAATTGAGACAAGCTGTTTCAAGTCCAGCCTTGCAAAGTGCTGGGTCAGCTCTGGAAAGGAAGGGGTGGCTTAGCAGAAATAGTAAAGCTGGTTAGGGAGTAAGGGAAGACTGCCAAATCCACAAGTCCTGATTACAATTAGCTGATTTAACAGACTCTTCTGTTATAAGATCTTTAAAGTGGAAAAGAAGAGATTAGAGAATGTTTAGCCGTGTTCTAATGCATGTAGCTACATCCCTTGTACATTAGCTACCCCAGGGCACCCCACTTAATCTGCATTACAGAGGCAGCAGAAAAGGAATGGAAATGGTCCCTTTCAGGGGCTAATGTCCAGAGAAGGGGTTCCATGTGCAGCACAGGGCTGGCAGTGCTGCTTCCTATACACAGAAGGACATGTGCTTGAAACAGAGAGGATGGGAGAAGGAGCAATGCCAGCCATCCTTGGTTTCCCACCCCTAAGCAGGAGGTGGGGCAACTGAACATAAGTGAGGCCAAGCATGAACACTTAAGTGTCACAAAAACCCAGGAAGTACAAAAGTGTCACGGGCTTTTACATTTGTGCTCCCTCCAGACCTCAGGCATGCCAGAAGTAGTACAATTCTCATTAATAACTGCTTCTATCACTAAAAAAAAAGGCTGTTAAAACATTATTGACTTTACACATACACAAGAAAGCATAGCAGTCAAGAGACTTGTTGACGAAGTCACAGAAAAGGCAGCTTACTTTTGAAAGAGCCTAAAATAAGGATACATAGGAAACAAACAGGATGCATTGATCTATGTTTTATAAAATTATTCCATGTAATGTATATTTTTATAGTAATTATGTGCTGTCAGTGATTTCATATCAAGAATCTGACTTCTTCATTTTACTGAGGCAAGATCTAATTTGCTCTCCCATGGGTGAAAAAAAAGATTATGTATGAATTTGATAGTCAGAAATGATTAATTATTGAGAATGGTTGAGAATGTTAGTCTTACAAACCTGGTTGGATATGCACAAACAACAAGATGTGCTCTGATTAGAGGAGGAAGCAGAAATAACTGCACTAGCACAAATATCTATAAAATGTCTCCACAAAAAAAGAATATCACAAGATCTAGACATTATTTAAAAAGTTAAATAGAGCCTATCCTGATATACACAAAGAACATGCACACAGGTAGAGTTTGCTTGCTCAGCACTGATAGACAAGGACTCGCACATTTACCCTTAAGATACATTATGCAAAAGTTATGTATCTTCCACTTAATGTCAAGAGTGTCACTTTTCTTCCCACACAGTCCTTGTACAAGTTTATCTACTTCATCAGATTTTTATAATATTACATTCTTCACCCACTTGGCTAGAGTTAGATAAACCCAGTGAAGACATTATTGTAGAAGAAAGACTACAAAGAACCTACTGCCTTCTTTATTGTAACTCCTTTCGTCTCCCCAAGTTACCAATTGTCTAGTTCTATGCAGCCACTTTATTTATAGAGCAAAATTTCATCCATGCATTGGGATCTCTTTCAGAGCTCCTCAGCTTATTCAAGGCATTGGTACCAGCAATGAGGAATAGCTTCCCATCTTCTACCCACCTTTTTTCTCACCCAATAAGTGAGTATTTGTCAGCAATACAGTAAGATACCATTGAGGAAACACTAGCATATTTCTACCACACAATAATTTATGTTTGTATGTAGGCGCACTGCTTAAAAAAGAGAAGAAGAAAGAGAACTTTCACACTTCTCCTGTTTGACAAGGCCTCAGGATTTGGTTCACATACAAAAAAAAAAATTGAAAAGAAGAGACAACAGGAATCCAAAGATCTAGGCAGAAATCCAACCAGATTCTCCCAGGGTATGGGAAGAGCTCTTTTACAAGGCCAGCAACCTGGTACAGCAGAAGTAAGCACTCAGCAGGGCTTCCCTCTTGCTATGGAAAAAGCCAGAATCGCAACCCTTTGCAGGACATACAAGCCCATCTTCTCAGGCCCACAGCTCCACACTTGTTACACCTGTTTACAGCACCCACACAAACTGCTACGCATCAAGTAAGGTATGAGGATGAGGGAAAGAAACAGGGAAGGAAGAAATGAACCGAGGAATGAATGTAGGCAGCTTCCCATCAGCCAACATGACTGTTGTCTTCCTAATCTTTGCCCTACCACGTGCCTTACCTTAGAGGTAACCATCCCAAGACACAGCTCCATTTTCCTGTGATTTCATTCCTTGACTCTGCAGTGAAGCTTAATAATTGCAGCAGTTCTGACTCCCTGCAGAAGCCTGGGGCCATGCCATGGAAATCCCTGTGGCCATAAAGAGAACACAGCAGTTGAACAGAAGGCACAAGAAGGACCAAAGCTTATCTAATACTGCAGCTCCACAAACCCAAAGTAGTGCTAAAGTAGCACATGGCCTCAAAGCTGATACCCTGAGATATTTTCTTCTTGAGTGAAAAGTTTGCAAATAAATATTGATTTTGAAGGGTTATAGTGTTTGTACACATGAAGCTTACCCTGTGGGGCCAGATGCTAGTGCTTTATTAAACGCACACATTAGAGGAGACTTGCAATAAAGAATAGTGTGGCTGCCACCAATTTTTCTTTGGCAAACCTCCAGCAGGAAATAATCCTGTGTCAACTACAGCTCTCTCCTTTAGTACCGCACAGACTCAGACAATGCATCCATTGGATTCATTTGAATATGTCCAAGTCTGTGTTTCATTGTTTTAAAGCATCAAAGACTTTTGCTGCTATAAATCATAACAAATAATCAGTAATTCTGAACAATAAAACCACATGAGAAAAATGAGGTGCAGCTGTTGCCAGTCATTGAAGGAGACTGTAAAAGAGAAAGGAAACAGAGTTATGTACATTATACTGCATGTAATTTAAATTATTTGTTTGAAGACAAGGTACTAACAACATCTCTCATTTTAAAGGTGAAGATTTTTCTATAATACTAAATCACCATAGTTAAAGAAATATAGTAAAAATTATTCTTTCTTCCAGCAACAAAACTTAATGCATTGTAACATCTGGGGAGCCAGGGAAACAGCAATGTATTTCCTAAAATACCTGGCATGACTCCAGTGCTATATCAGCATCCTTAAAATACAGGCAATTGAAAAAACACCGTTATTGCTGCATGATATGAATTTCAGACAAAGCAAAAAGTTCAGCGTAATTCCATACAAGTCACATCTGATTTGGATCATTCTGTGTAATACCCAAGCAGTTTAGAAGACTAAATCCTATCTTCAAAATCGTACAGTATTTCCACATATACTCCGTGCAGTAAACTTTATGTTCAATCATTGAATATGGACAAGAAAAAAATTAAATAAAAGCCCAAAGTTTTCAAAATAAATGGTAATTCAGTAAGTGCTTTTAAAAACAAGCAGAAAACATGGATATTTATACTCAGGAGTATCTGGAACCCAAAAACTCTGTCTTACTTATTGTTCATAATAAGAATAATCACTTTGTGGGTTCAGGAACAACAGTCCGTGTGTTTACTTTCTGATTCTTCCCACAGCAGTTTTTAAAACCTGAAAGTGTTCATCACACCAAAATGCAGTTCAACTGCAAACATTAATGCTAAGGTATTTTTGTCAGAAGCTACAGGGGGCTTGTAATCAAAAGGCAGCTTGGACCACCTTCCAAGGAGCAGCATTACAGAAAACATTGCAGTTTGGAAGTTAGAATTTTTCTGATGGTATGAATACCATGCTGGAGGGGAGCCATCCTGATTGACTAGGGGATCAATTTACGACCCTTCCACTCTGTGTACAATGTGGGATACAACTGAAGGATGCTACTCTTGTTCTTAGTCTCCTGACCTCCCACATTGCCAAATCTGTCTCCCATTAACTTTGCTGGGACCAACATTTTCTGTGGGAAACAGATCTGAATTATAATCCTACCCTTCATTCTCTTTGAGCTCTTGAAACTGCTGTTCCCTTTAAGATTAGGTACCAAACATCTCCTTTGTTTTCTGTAGTCTTGGTCTTGAGCATTCCTTACCAAAAATTGTTAACTCTGAACTCATTCTCTCCTTTACAAATTTCTGATTGATTTTCTGCAGATAAAACAACTACCACACAACAGAAATACAATTACAAAGAAAAATTGGATTTTAGACAGTAATGTAACTGCAGAGTTAAAAAAGAATTTAATAAGATCAGCTGATCCTGCATTGACAGACATCAGTCAGTGCCTTCTTTTCATCATGACTAAAATTATCAAAGCTGGGGAAAATTGGTAAGGTCCTGACAAGATTGCCACAACTCTGTGCATGACCTTGAATACTTCAAGATGAGAGGGAGATAATCCCTTCAGTTATGCAATTTGTTTGTTAAGGGTAGTTCAAAGGTAGTCCAAAGAGATTTTTTTCTAACAAATTAATTTCTGGAAGTTACTGTGCAAATCTGAAGAGCAAGGTTCAGCAGTGCTATAGAATCATAGAATCATTTAGGTTGGAAAAGACCCTTAGTATCATCGAGTCCAACCTATGCCTTTAAAGAACTTATTTCCTTATGGAATTGAATATTTATATGGTAAGTGGGACCACTGAGGAGTTTACTGGAAGGTCCAATTATTCTGAGAATGAAAAAGGTGATGCAAAATAAGAATACAGCTCCTGTAACAGAGTAATGCTGTTCTTTTTGTATAGTGCAGTGGTATGGAATAGATAAGGAAGGTGGATGTAGTCAAAATGGAGAACACAGGAGCAGTGTTTAGGCAAGGCATGCAGTAAAAATTGTTACCCAAAATTCCACTTTTCCTTCACATTTCTAGGATCCTCACTGAATGCATTTAACAGAAGATGTGGCATACGCTATCTTACACACGCTGGTGGATACCTTACACGCACAAGTGAGGTTGAGTAACGGCAAAGAAAATCAGAACCACTGTCTCTCAGCTCAGGGAGGTCTTGAAATGTTGCCCAAGAAAGGTGGGGAGAAAGTGGTGACTCTGATAAAGTCAAATGGCAGTGATGTGACCCAAGGTAGCAGAGATACTTATGTAGTCTTCATAAAGCCCATGAACTGCTCACAGTACCACTGTGGTATTAAGAAGACACCTTTTGTGCGTTCTTCAATCTAAAGGGCTAGTTTGATTCATAATGGAAAACTAAAAAGCCAATACAGAGGACTGCACCAGAGAAAGGCATACATACATAAATTTGTATAGATCCAGAGGAGAGTGCAGGAATCCCAAAGAAGTTAGTAATCTTTTCGTGAACATCTAAATAGGCGTTAGTCAAGCAGAGGAAAGAGAAGTTGATTCTTCCAATTATAAAGTTAGAATTTCAAAAAATATGAAGTCAGAGTCATGATCCATTTGTTTACCATGACCAAAGGGAGCAGTACAATAAGAAATCATCTGAATTAGCAAAACTAGACTGGATTCTTGAAAAAACTTCCTAGTGAGGCCGGTGAAACACCAGAACCAGCTACATAAAGATGCTGCAGCATCTTCTGGCCTGATGATTTTAACAATGAGGTTAAGCAAACCACAGTCCTGGAAGACCTACACACTTTGCCACTGTGCAGAAAGCTGCTTTTCTGGATTTCTCTCAGCCCTACATTTTTACTGTACAATTCATTATCAACCAGCATATTATTAGAAGACCACAGATACCTCTGAAGGCCTTTGCTTAGTCTCTTTCATACCTCTTTTGATCTTTCTTTTAACTGCAGTGCTATAAAGTAACAGACGATAGCTTAGGCTACTGATACATGGAAACAACCTGTGATGCTGCTGAAACAGTATGTGATACTGGCCACTAACATCTTACTTGTACTTCCCATCTGTCTCATTCAGTCTGCTGCTCCTTACAGCATAGTTAGGTAGTAAGCTCTTCAGGGCAAAGAAGTTTTTATTATCTTCCCTTAATGCCTAGCAAAATTATTTTACCTGTTTCTATAGCAGTAACACATACAATAACAAGATTATTAGAACAGTAAGGAACACATAAGTACTGTAACAGTTTGAGAAATTAGCTTTTATCTTAGCCTGTATCTGCCAAGGAACAGCAAGGACTGGCTGCTTCCTACAAGCTAGGAAATAGGGAGCTACAGCCAGCAGAGCAGAAGCCATCCTACAATACCCAAGCAAAGATATCAAGACATACTTAGATAGCAGAAGGACTTAGCCAAAACCCCAGATCCTTATAGACACTTACATCAATAAAGCGGATCCAAAATGCAGCCAGGAAACCAGCCCCCAGGTCAGGATGACTTAGCAAAGGTAATCAGGCTCAGACAGAGTCTACCTACCTTCAGAGTGAATCCATATACAAGACAGATTCAAATTCAGACCAGGAACCCAGCCTGCAGATCAAAAGCTAAACCAGCAGAGCCCATAACTAAAGCCAAACAGTCCTACAACCAAGAGCAAACAGAAACTAAAGCCTCAGGGCCGAGCTTATATGGAGCTCCTGGGCCTGTGGGCAGAGGGTGTGGGTGGAGGCCCCAGGTGAGGTTGGTCAGGTCAATTAAGGGCTATTAGTGCACTCAGAACCATTGTAACACTACTGCCTGCTAACGCTAAAGTAATGACAGTGCTGACTTTCGCCTAATGTTTACTTATCAAGGGTAAGTTTGGCTCATAAATGCCATTTTTATAACTATGTGTCTGAAATTTATCTTTCAAAGCTCTCTAATATAACTATTAAAGTAGACCGGTCACACATTCAGAATCTAGTTTACATGCTTGGGTATGATTTATGCTGCATTTTAATGGGCCTGTTCTGAGACAGTGATTTAAAATGTATTTGAAATGACAGATGAGAAAGCTGTTTATAGAGTACTTCATTGAAGGCCCCTGCACATACACTTGACTAAATTTTAGTTCACCCAAAACATCGGTAAACATGCCATATTGCTCTCATCCACAGGCTATTTTAAGGACCAGAGTTCCTAAAATTTCACTACAAGGATTAACAGAGGGCCATGATCAAGTAAGACAGCATTTGTAGATAGTTTCTGTAGATGTTTCATGTCTCTGTTTTGGGGGATTGCTTAACATCTGCCTCCTGAGCTGAAAAATCCCCAAAATATCCCCAACTTTACTGTCCCACCTGCCAAACCGCTAGAGAATGTCCCTGATGCTCCCACACCAACCCATTTGGATTTGTAGAAACACATAAGGTAGTCTTAGCTCTTGCTCTGACAAAGTACACTTGCTCTTAAAGCTCTGGGGTTTAGTAATTAGGAGATGGAAAGACAAAGTGTTAGAACAGCTGGAATGGAAGGAAAAAGTAACCTCAGAAATGAAGTCTGATGCCCAATAGAATGTCTTAATTTTAAAATGTTCTCTGAATAGAAATGCAGCCTAGAAATGTTAAATTATTTTTTTTTAAATGTTATTTTCCCACCCAATCACAACAAATTATAAACAATCCCCTTGCCTCGCACTCACCCTCACTGTCACAGCTGGTAACTGCAACTGGAGTCTGATTTAATCTCAGGAGATACTGTTATCTTACACTCCACTATGGCTGGTAAAAGCAGTTTAACAATACTCCAGGAAACCTGCGGCAGACTAAGCAAAACAGAAATGAAAGGTCAATAATTCTGTAGAAATACTAAAGAAGTTTTGGATTGTGTAAGTACATTGATGTAAGAGCTTTCAGGTTCATTTATATGGGGACTATTTTTTTCCCAAGGGAAATGCACCTATATGTAAATTTTGGTAAGTTGAAATCATATAAAGGAACCAGGAAGTTATACCTCTGTTCTCTATGTCCACTGTACTGTAGCAAAAATCTGGATATTTCTCATTAATATGGTTATTTCTCATTTTGTTACTGAAATAACAAAAGCCGGATCTTCAAATGACAGATTGATGGGATATCGCATTTATTATTGGAACAGTGTTATCATGGATTGTTACTGTAGAACCGAGGTGTGTGCTCAGACCCCCTTGTATTTGGTATGATTCAAAGACAGAAAGAAAAAAAAAAACAAAACTGTTTTGTGCCCCAAAGCAAGTCACTTGCTGGGGACAAAGGGAAATGGTAAATCCGTCCAGACACATTGGGCATAGCAAGCCACAGAAATGATAAAGGGAAGCCTGGTCTCACCATTGCACTCCATATTGTGGTAAAATTTTGTTCTTTGGGATTGGGGGGTATTTTTGCTGACATCACAATGAAGAGATTTCAAAGGAGTTGTTTGGAGGGCAATGCAGTAGAGAGATTTACACAGCATTCCTGTGAACTGAGAGGAAACAGGAGAACACAGAAATGACAAGAGCAACAGTGACTGGAATTGTGGCCTTGCATGTCATTATGTAAGAGAACACATAGGCTATGAAAAGGTTTAAAAGTGAAGCTTATAAGGTAGGAAAAGCTAATGCAATGAATTATAGCAATGGGGTAGAGGAAGTTTCTTTTGAAGAAGCGGTGCAGCCAGAAAATAGGATAATACTGCAGAAATAGAAGAATGAGGTGATCATGATATATTTTGTAAGAGGGCAGTTTTAGTTATATGCTGAATAGGCAAAGCTGCATTGTTAGAAGGTTATGGTGAGTAAATGGGCAGGGAAAAAAAAGCTGTTCTTTATGCAAAATGTTGTGGCTGTTCACAGGTAACTTATATCTGCAAAATGGCCTCTAAAACACAATAAATACTTTAGTTACTGCTTCTTTTAATAACAGACATAATGGTATCTCTTTAGTAACAAATATGAAAACAATAACTCATTTTTAAAGCAGGTATATTGTCAAGTATTTGCAACTTACAAAGCAAACGCCATGTAGTCTCTATTTTAGTTAACAGGGCAGATACTTCTTGTTCCTTTGCTGCAGCTGACAGAGCTCAGAGTGACTCGGGTGTTAACACTGTGATGCTTTTAATTCTGTAGTGTGGGTGTATAAAATAACCTGTTTGGGTTTTGTTCCTACAGACTGTCTTAAACACACCCACCAATAAGTGTCCTGATAGAGGTGTAACTATGTTGGGCTGTGCCACAGAGCCTTGTACCTGAGCTTAGTGTCTTAAGGTTAATTTGTTGGAGCGAAATTATTCTTGAGGGCACAAACAGCTCTTTAATCTGGTTACAAGTCAAAATATTTACTAATGGCTGTACTTCAGCCAAATCAGATTCAGTTATTTTAATTGTATGATTTTTAATTGTCAGTTTTACTGATGAGGGCCTCAGTATCTAAGAAATTACTTCATATAAGGGACTTATGTTTGCATAACTATTTATTTCCTCATATTGCTATCAATATATTGGTATGGAAGCCATTTACTGTAGCAGTAGGCGAACAGTTAGAGCGATACCGTCTGTGCAAGGAAAGTCCCGGGTTACCTTTGCTGCTACAGCGGTCAACTCCTCGCTGGTGTTACTTGTAAATGCTTAATACAACAAAATCCAAAGGCAGTCTGGATCGCTTTCACAGCGTGCCAGCTGCA
>JAHREE010000136.1:3428871-3460051 GCA_033628505.1 Tringa tobata
GGGGGGTGGGTTAGCCCCAGAGACGGAGCTGTTCGCCGTTGGGCGCTACTGGCGACCGCGATGGAGAAGAAAACCTTTTCGCAACACGTTGCGAAGCGACGACCTCCCAAGGACGGTCGTGCCGTGTGTGTATAAGCGTGTACCTATATCCATCTATCTGGGTGTAAATCCGCGTCTTCCTAGCAGGCACGTGGGATGGCTCGGGTTGGAAGCGGGTCGTAGGCCGGTCCTGTAGGGCCGCCCTGGAGGGGAGGGAAGGACGCGTCCGCCCCTGCGCAGCGCAGACGAGGATGGGTGGGCGGGTGAGCCGCGCCGTTCCGCGGCCTCCCCGTTCCCCCGGCTGGCCTGAGAGCCTGCCAGCGGCTGTGGGATGCATGCCCCGGTGCAGCAGGGCTTCATGCCAAAGTGCAAAACCTCTCTTGGTGCGAGGTGGTGGTGTGTGCTTGCAGAGGGCCTGTGCGTGCTGTGGGCTGGGGTCCCCTCTGAGTGTCTTGGCACCTCTCTTTCTTCCACCCTAGCAGATGGCTGTGAGGTGCAGGGAACAGTCTTACCTTCGGGTGACTAGAGGGTCCTGATGCAGTGCCACTGCCTGAGCACTGGGGGGGGGGGAACACCTGTATGGAAACTGGGGCCTCTGCTGTCTTCGTGCTTGCTTTCTGTAGCACTTTTGTTCTTCTGACCAGCCACTTCAATTTATTTAGGCTCTACTTTTTGTGTCAAAATGTTGCTGCAGTGTCTAGTTAGAAAGATTGTGGGTTTGTTCATTGATTGAGAAACTCTGTCAGATTAAACAGTTGCCTGCTTCCCTCCAATTCTTTTAAAAGTTTACTTTGCAGATCTGTATTTTTTGAGCCAAATTTGAGCCATATTAAGTTTCAAACTAGAAAGCCAGTTCTGAGTTTGAAAGTATGTTATTTAAAGGCATCAGGAGAGCCCAATAGCTAAGGGAAAATGTCCATATGATTAAAAAGTAAACAAGCAACATGTTTCTGAGATTACTCTTGCTTATGTAAAATAACATTTGCCCATATGTGTATGGCAGTGTGTTGCAAATATGAGTGCAAGCTGCCTGTGTTAGTTATAAATACCTTACAAATCGTATATGAAAAAGTTTCATACCTGTTTGATGTAATAGTCAGCCATTCTTCCAACAGTGCTGCTGTTAGCTAAGGTAACCGTGAATTAAGTTGGCTGAACTACATTTTCTGCTTTAATTTTCAAAACATGAAATTTTCAAGGTAGTGCCTTGAGATTGAAGGTTACCATGCAGCTTGTGGGGGGAGAATCTCTTGCTTCTGGGAAGTGCATTTTGTGTGATTTTCTTAATGCCTCACTTAACTCACTGATCACTGCAGAACTGAAGGGTTAAGTGGAATTTTCATCTAGGTTATCTGTTGGTGGCAAAATTATTGAATTTAACTAAGATAAGAATACTTCTTGTTTCGGGTTGCCAGTTGAAGTCTCTGGGTTAATTTTGGCAAAGTTGGGCAATATTTTAAGTTCTGAATTTCAGTCTAAAACTTCATAAAGTTTCAAGATAGGGTACCCATTCATTTTACCATTCAAATTACAGCAGTTTACCCTGAATAATTGTCCTGTGTGTTCTTCGAGTAACATCTGTTGCATGATATCATGTAATGGAATGTAGTACAGCCTAATTTAAGTTGATTTGAAATGTTGCCATTGCACTGTAGTAGTGTCTAAGAGGGTGAGAAGTTTTCTGGTGTATGTTTGATGGATACGTTGATTAAGAGTAGATGATGTTGAGAAAGATGAACTTGCATTTTAACTGCAAAGGATTAAGTAATTTTATCATGAACTTGGTTTGTGGTGCAGTTTTACTTAGACTTCTTTCATCATTTGCCAGCTAATCTAATCACTTCATTCTGCTTACATTAGGAAATGCATCTACAGTTATAAATATAACTGATTAGTACAAAACACCACTTCAGTAAATTCAAGTCTTTTATTTTGGAGAGCGAGGAGTGGGCTTGAAAGAAGTATCTGGCTGTGGCATAGCTTGAGCTGCATAATCTTCATGATGACTTAATTATTTTTTTTTCTGTGAAAACCTTCTCTTATTTGGTATTGTTTCTACAAAGATTTGACTCTGCACAGCAAGGAAGTTCTGAAGCATTAATATTTGGATTGTGTCACTTTATATGCTTACCTATATAATATATATCTATTAAATCTCTGCAAATGCAAGGTCTGGGCAGCTTCCAAAAATGCTAGTACTTAATTAGTCACCACAGCTAGACAATAGTACAGACATCCACTTCCATTCCTCCTTGTGCTGTTGTAGTGTCAGATAGCTGTTGGGATATCTGTGTTGTATGCTCATGAAATGTGAGCAATACCATTTGCTGGTGCATCATTCCAATCCATAATTTTAATATTAAAGTCCCAAAAGAAGTGTGAATTTGTTTACAGACCACTGTATCCAGCTTTCAAAAATTCTTTTTTTTTTTTTTTTCCTCTGCTCTTGAGTCTTTAAAAGGTTTGGCAAGTCTGCTTATGCATGTTTCTGCAGACAATAGAATGCTGATGCCAATTGAGAACAGCAAACAAAATGGTTGGGTGTTGTTGCAAATGGGGGGAGGTTGTGCTAATAGGCAGTGGTTTGTATATTGGGTTTCATTTGTTTACTTCTGGGTTTTAGTGTGTCACTTGGGACAAATCTTATTGGTATATAGTTGGAAGTTGTAGTTTCAAGTAGTCCTAATTGTTGGTACCTGAAGGAGAATGCAGGTTTTTGCTTCTGGGGTTCTGCTTTTGACCACATGTGGTTATAAGACTATAAATTAAATTGAACTGAAGAACTTCTGGGCTCAGGGGAGATGCAAATGATAAAAGTAGAGGTGTGGTGGTTTTTGGTTTTGTTTTTTTTTTTTTTCCCCCCCCAGAGTAGCCTGGCTCTCAAGTTCCAGAGACTATTGTAGGTAGAATAATCTAGGCTTTTGCAACTCTGTGTATGAGATTATTATGATTATGGAGACTGTGTTGTGTCTTAAGCTCTTTTATGCCTTTTTATTGTTGTGATTAAACAATCCATTCCTTTTCAAGAGAATCTCTGATTACCTTGAAGGTAACCTAAGCTACTTGGATGCATAAGTGCTAGGCTGATCCACAGGATGTTAAAATCCTGAGTCTAATCGATATTTAGAGAATTGTGGCCTTCTCTCTCTGGGTGCAGTGAAGACATGTCTTTTGAGTGAGGCTGATACACCTGGGGATGAGAACGTGGTGAGGAGCCTGTGGTTAATTTGACACCAGACTTGTAACTGTCAACACTGGTTTTTCTAGGTTTTTGTCCCTGCTAATGCTGCTGGAAACCCATTTCACAGTAGTGTCAGAGAACTGTTTCCCTGGGTGTGTTGTGTGCACACATGCTTATCTTGGAAATGAGTTTGAATTAGCCTGTGTACTTGAAGCAATTGTGATAACATTTTGATATTTTCCACTTCCAGTTGCAAGCTGGGATTCCATCCCCAGAGACCCATCCCATCAGTTCTTGGGGCTTCAGTGTCTTTTACCCAAGTTTCTTCATAAAGCTAGAAAACACACTTACTGACTCCACAAGGTGAGGGTGAATATACAAGAATAAATCTTCTCTTAAAATATCTTTACAGTACTACAGTGCTGACTTGTTACTTGTCGTCCCTTAACTTGGCAGCAACCAGTTGAATTTTTGCCAAGATGGGTCAGGCTGGCACTTGAAACTGCCTGCCTTGCATTCTCAGTAGGTAGCTCATCTTTCTGTGTTTGGGTCGCGGGAAGAAGTGTGAACTGAAGTGAATTGTAAATGTTCCTTGTGTCTTTCTGTCTGGCAACTTTTGTAAGGTTGGGATTTCTTATTTCCGTGAAAAAGTGACATGTAAGCCAGGAGTAAGCAGGAGGCTCTCAGTCTTCTAAATCACTGCAGCAAATAACAATTGAGGTGATAAAGGATTGATAGTAGTGCATGGGCTGTTCAGTTTTTCAAGTTGAATAACAATTTACATTTGTCAGCTGCAGTAGAGAGGTTTCTATAGTATATCAAAGTATTTAATGTTTTGCTGAAGTGTTTGGTGTAGTGATATGAGAACCTCTTAAATGATAGTATTGTCTTCAGCTTAGAAAGGCTTTCAGAGTTGTGTAATGCTTTTTTTCTTACGCATTTTTGTTTATTTTTATATAATGATCTCTCTTACCTTTCTTGGGAGCTGATATCTGTAATATGTTAAATAACCCTTTGTTTCAGCTACCTCAAGTCTAGTTTATACTGTGGTTTGTTTACAGTGGTGGTATGTACTAGTGGGAAAGGGGTGATTTTTCTGTAGTGTGAGATTAAAAGTTAGGTATAGATGGCATAAAACAGTTTCAAAAACTTACTGATAGTAAAAATCAGGCTCAGATTTCTAAAGGTGGAAACATTAATTGACCTTAAAGGCATTTATGGCAAGTACCTTTTACCTTTCTTCAACTGAAACGTGCCAAATGCTGCATAGCAGAAAGTAGCATGGTGACGCTTGGCAGAGAGAATGGAAGCAGCAAAGGCAGGTTATGAATGCTAGAAATTATAATCTCTGTTGAAGAAAAGACGTATGGTAATCAAATGGGAGGGATTGTGGCAGGAACGTGATGGTGATGTAGGACTGAAGCACATAATGCTTAGACACAATAAAATGTTTAAATGCCAAGACAAAGTCGAAGTTTAGCGATGGGTCTACAAATGAATATATGAATAAATGAGACGAGGAAGCTGAACTTAAATGCTACAGTTCCCTGTAGCCTGCAAGTTTTGTAATTCTTTCTTCTAATTTTCCTATTTTTGACTAAAAGATTTTCATAGATTAATTTTTATTGCGGTATAAGGAGACATCTCCTGTTGGCAAGGATGTATCTGAACTATATGGGGAAAAGATCAAGTGGGAGCCACTGCTGTGCTGCAGAAATGCAAGGTCAAGCAGAAGGAGCCGGTGGCACGCCTCCTGGGTCAGGGTATCACTAAAGGCACTATTAAAGGGAGGAAGAGATAAATGTCCAATTTCAGTTTAAAAAAGCAAAGTTTTGTGGGAAATGAGATCACTCTGTTTTGATGTTTAAAGTACTCTTTGGAAATGTTATGTGAAACAGCTGAGGATGGACAGAACCCAAGTGAGAACCCAAGATCTTGTAATATGTACCAACCCTGAAAAATATTTGTTATTTAATTTAAAAAAAAATAAATCAGTAGCTGCATTTACAGTTGTGAGTAAGGTCCAGATCATCCTGATTGTAGCTGGATTCAGCTGTACTGTGATTGTAACCAGACTTAAAAGCAGCTGACGAAATTGAAGCATAACTAAATGTACGGAAGACTGAAACCTGTGAAGAAGGGGTGGTTAACTGAACTTTGCCTGTTGAGATTGGATAGACCAGACTATGAGTTGAGTACAGAACAAACCCAGACACAGAGAGAAGGTGGGGTTGCATGGATCTAGCAGGCCTTGTCTGAGGCTTTGTGTGTAGAGGATGTGGATATGTAAGGGGCTGGTTCAAATGAGTTCACAGGTGCTGTATAGGTGAGTGACACTTTGTCCTCTCTTTGTCTTTAGAGAACCAAGAAAGCAAAGGCCAGGCTTATCGAAAGGAACTTTTCCCAGGAGCAGGAAGGTAGGCTGTTAGTGGTGCTACCTGCATCCATAGCTGTGAGTAGTTGGAGGACCCAAGACACTTCAGTCTTTCTCCTCTCCTTTTTACACTGGCTGTTGTTTTGTTCAAAATGCATTTCAGAATGTGCAGATACTTACTTCTTACAGGGGGATGCTTAGCCACTGCTATATGAGTGCTCCTGGAAGAAAGTGATCCAGTCTTGAAAAATCTCATTGTAGCAATCACAGCAAACCATCCAACGTCAACACAAAGCCTTCTAGTACCATGGAAAATAATTGTTTGAAGCTTGATGATCTTGAGGAAAGGAACAGCTATGTTCAGTAGGTGACCACCTAGTGTCACAGTACCATTAGAAAGCCCAACTATTCAAATTTCTTGGTAATATTTTTAAGGGGAAAGGAGGAAGTGTCACTTTTGCTATCCTAAGAACTTTTTTGCTGGTGCTTGGTTTGCAGCATGGGCCTGTCCATCCCAACGGTTGATGGTTGCTTGACTACTAATGCACATATTTCATGAGTTAAGTTCCTCCCTGAGAATATTTAGCAAAGTGCTATTTATTCTCAAGTGACTCCTTGAACAGTACTCTTAAAAATCTAGTTCTTTACTTCTTGCATTCCTCTTGAAAGCAAAGGCTTTCAGCAGCCTCTTTGTATTAATTGCTGCGACAACCGAGGTGCTAGCCAAATTTTAATCCATTCTACATAACAAAAAAGCAAGATATATGAAATAAGTAACCATGGGATTTAAGTTTCACAATTCTCTTTCCTGCTTTCCTGTAAGGTATCACTCAAGACAAAGCATTAAAATCTTGGGAGGGCCTGGGCAGAAAAGGCTTTCATGTCAGAAGTGTGGCTGACTTTGTAAGAGCACTCCAATGGAATGGCAGGGCTTTAGTGGCAAAGAAATGAGGCAGAAAAATGCCTTGATTGTGGTACAAGTGTGTAGTTAATGTGAACTTCTTATGCAGCAGTTGTTGGAGATGATTTAACATGGATAAACAAAGCCTGCAACCAGTTTGAAGAGTGAATGTGCCTGGGGAACCAAGCATATACTACTGAAAAAAAGTAGGACCAGACTATGAAAGTGACCCAGTAATGACGGTGAATATCTGTGCAGGAAAAATGCCTTCCTACCTAATGCTATTATCATTCCTTTTCAAAGATCAATTTACGTTAAAAATGCTATCTGTGTAGGAGAGCAAAAAACCTCTCTAACTAAAATTAAAAACAAAACCACTAAGTTCCTTATTACAACCAGCAATGGCATAGTTTCTTTGGAATAGTGTTACCAGCCTACCAGGTCATTGAAGGCAGTGGTTTCCAAAGATTTTTGATTTAACACCCTTATCCATAAAAGATTTGTGAGCACACACCCCCAAAATACGTGTATTTATTTATAAATTATACACATATACTACTGTACTAATATTATGTATGTTATAAAACATATACAAAAAATAGAAATCAAGAAATCATGACAAACACTTTTTAAAAACCTGTTTTTAAGAAATCTTTTTGTGAGAGCTATGTGATTGAATATGCTTCACTGTTTTTTAAAAAAAATCTTGGTTTAACACTTTGATACAGTTACTCGAAGGTTCTGGTTCTAAGTTCATTTTATTTCAGTACTTGGTTTTAATGGCTGTCATAGCTGAAAAAGACTTGTCACAAAGATACATAGATCCAAATGGACGAAATGCATTGTTGGCTATGCTTACTAAATCATGATACTCATTTTCCATTCCCATACACTAATTATGCAAAGGTTTTTCTTGGAATTTATCTATTAAATTTCCATCTTCGCTGATGTCAATCAGTTGTTCTGGCAAACTAATAGGAAGGTGTTGCATTCTTCTATTTTTAACAAAGGCATTCAAAACGCCTGAAATTCTTCTTTTGGAAGATTTTTAAAGAAGTTAGGAAATTACATTCCCAGTTCTTTTAAGTGTACAGATTTGAGAGGTTTTTTAAGTGACACATTATTTTAAGCAAGAAAATCATCTCACAGTGGAAACATTTTCAAACATCCATTTTCAAAATAATCTCTTTAGAGTGAGTTTCTTTAGAAATGTGGTAACTTTCTTGCTCACTGTTAAAATATCAACTTCACTTTGAAGAGACACTTTAAGTGTGTAATTTTTTTAAAAAAATATTTGCTAGCTAGCATACTACTGACAGCCACTTGTCATCGCAAAAAAGGTCAGCAAATTTTGAACAGTTGTCTTTGTGGGAAGAAAATGCACAATGCATCTTTGTTTGACAACTCTTTTAAATGCTTTGTCATGAGATAACCAGCAAATGTCAGTGTGACAGAATATGACTTTCATGGTCACTCCTCATCTCTTTACAAGGTATTGTAAAGATTCTACTACTTAAAGATCTTGTTTTTATAAAATTAACTATATCTGTGACATCCTGTAGGAATTTATGCACTTCTGGCCCCAAATTTGCTGCTGTACTTGCCAATGAATGACGCAGTGAAATAATTTCACGTGTCGTTCTGTCTGTAACCTTTATACTAGAATTTCCTCCCCCGTACTTAAGGAAGCCACTCCGTCAGTGATTACACTTGTAGAGTTTTTCCATAAAATGTTGTTTCTATTAAAGAAATAATTTACTATTGAGAATGTGTTGAGTCTCCTCCAGTATATCTTTCCTGTAGTGACTTGCAAGTAGTTCCCAGTGTATTTCATCATTGAAATAATCTAGCGTGTACTGTAAGCTGAGACATGTTAGAAACATCCGTACTTTCAGCCAACAGTATAGCAAACCTCCCACAGTGCATAATTTGTTCTAACACTTGTTTTTTCAAATCATTGTCTCTTTTCTATGCCTCTTCCAGCAGTATTTGCTGACATAGGAATGCCATATTGGTGTCCATGTATTATTTCAGTCATTTTTTACTGCAGCAGGAAGACCAAGTGCTTCCCCAAAGCTATATGGCTCTATCTCTTTTGCTGTTAAGTAAGGTACTTTAAAAGAGGCTTCTGATGATTTATTGTTAAGTTTAGTGATTTGGGAGTTATTGAGTTATTGCATGACTAAAAAACAGTACTGAAGAAACTGTAGGGATTTGTCCTTGTGTTATGGGTGCTTAGTGATTAAACGTCTTGCTAATCATGATGGCTTCATACTATCATAAGCTAATATCTCAAGACACAATGTACACTTAGGGTGAGGTTCATCATTAATGACAGCAGATCTAAATCCATATTTCAAATAGCCATCTTCATAATTTCAAATTTTTGTCAGATCTGATTAGATTGTTGATTTTACCTCATAATGTGTCTGACAAGGAGCTTGTACTGGGGGTAGGAGATCAGCTGATGCGCATAGATTTTGAAGCAAAAGCAAAATCTGTTGTGGCATCTGTGTATCTGACATAACATAACGCTTCAGAGTCTTCAGGGTCAGAGGTGATTTGAGCAAGACTATAACTGTAGAGGGCCCTAAACCATTTGTGCATTTCCCTGATTAGAATTCCTTGTCTTCACTTGCCTCACATTCTTGTACTTTAAAATATGGTATGTGGTAATGTGACCCATGTGTGTTGTGACAGCATGCAAATTTTTATGAGCATGCCTTTTTGAGTTGTGGCCTTAGGTCATGTCAGTTAAACCTTTAGAAATAAGCACTCCTGAATGATTGAAGTTTTATTTGTTTGGATTGTTTTTTTCTGTCTGAGACTTGTTAGAAGGGACAGCAATTCTTACTTGGCTTGTTTAACAGCCAACATAATGTAGTTCTCATCCTGCCTGAGGCTGCAGCTTCCCCTAAAGATAAATTTCAAGTACCTGCTTAACATCTGCTATCAGGCACCAGTACTGTCTTGGTACCTACCCAATAAGTGTATCTCTTCACGTACAGCTCAGTTTCTGTAGCTGCCATGTGACTTGTAAAAAATTGAAGTACAACTTTACCCCCTGAAGAAGATGCAGAAGCAAGGTGGGATTGCAGATAACAGTCCTATGGGCAAAAAGGGAAGATAAAGCAGGGAGTTGCTTTTTGAAAGTTGTTTTCAAGGCACTTCTTGAAACCAAAGGGAAAAATGTAGAATGGAGACAGAAAATGAAAGAGTTTAAAAGAGATGCTTTTCTCATTTTTTCTTTTTAAACTATAGTTGCAGCTGCAGTAAAGACTGAAGATTTGCACTACTGTGGTATGGACTAATTTTTTTTCTTTTTATGACTATATACTCATTTTAAATTTCTTGCTTAAGGTGTACCTTTCATTATTTAAACCAAAATTGCATTGTTACCCGTGAAATAGTCTTTGTACTACCACAATCAGTTACAGAAAACAGTTATCTCTTCATAGAAGCAGACTTTGTAGAACAGTCATATTTTTTACCAACACTTATTTCTGATGTGTTTAATAGGATTATTTTTTTTTCTTCTCAAGTTAAGTTGTTCTGTAAGAAAAGTCTCCAATTTAGCTGTCTCTTATGTGGACATTTTTCTTCATATTTATTCTTTAGGACCTAACTGTCCCATGACACATGAAAAGTGAATCAGGATGCTGGAGCCTTGTGCAAGTGAAATTTATCTTCCTTTTGGGCCTGTAGTGTTTAATGGAAGTCAGCTGTTTTCTTTTTTCCATGTCAATCTACAGATGTTTGAAATTTTTGTGCGTTTCAAGAATTTGCCATTTGAAATTTATGCAATTTATACTTAAGATATTTCAAAGTAGCTTAGAACTAGAAAAGCTTTCTTCTGACAACATTCAGGGGATATTCAACTAAGCAATAGGAAAATGTTTTTTTAAGTTAATGCAAACCTAGTATTTGTATAATGAAGCTTGCCTAAGGAGTACGACTGTCTTGTCAGTAGCTGGTGGAATGCAGTCTTTTGACAGTACTGGTTGACAATCTTATATTTTGATCAGTATCAGTAACCATTACCTAGTGGAACAACTGCATGTATGGTAGAGGTGCTGCAGCAAGTAGGACAGAGCTAGCCTTTGCTTCTCTTTAACATTTCTTCTTGTTAAGAGTTACAGAATGTTTGCACGAAATTGCCTCGTTCTCCAGAATGCAGCTGATGCAAAATGGGGCCAAACTGAAGTATTTACAGAAAAAAATTCAAGATTATAAGGCTTAGTGAAGAATGTAAACAGGTGGATCTAGGTTATTGTTAGGCATACTCTGGTTTGGTAATGGATGGCTTGGGAACAACGAAATGAAACTCAAGTTGGTATGCAGTATCTATGGTGCGATCCCATACTCCAGAAATTCAAGGGGTTGTAACAAGCAATCTGCATTCAGCAAAAAAGCTTTAGTGTCACATGGAATACAGAAGTTCCTGACTAATAGTTAACTAAAGAGTGGATTTAGAGCAGAACTTTGAAGACTGAAAATGTGTATTTCTATCATCCCTTTGTTTTGTTGAAGGCTTGTTTGCTTATTCAAGAAACAAAGTAGGGATCAAAGACATCATCAACAAGCATTGACCTTAGAGTTACATCTGGTGTCAGGGAACATGGATGCCTCCAGACTGCAGCTTGTGTGGCTATACACGTAGAGGTTACAGCACTTGTTGCTACATATGTGGATATATCTACTTTGAAAGGCTTTTTTTGGCACACAGAAGGGAAAAGCTTCCCATCTCTTCTGTGGTGGAATGTGTGAATCACAATGGTCCTCTGAAACTACCTATACCCTTAGGCGGGTTTTGAGAATAATAGCTGCTTTGCCAAAGAAGACTTCCCTGTTATGCAAAGCTTTAAATTATCTGTACAATACACAGTGGACAGTGGCTGCTATCCCCACTTAAGGGGGATGAAGACCAAGTGTGCTTAAGGTTCTCTAAACTAGATGTTATACTGCAGATGAATGATACAGTGCTGTATCTTCCTAGGGGAATGGATAAACAACTAAAGCACTTGAAACAAATATTTATTTTAGAAGACTCTGATTTTTGAGCTGGAAGAAATAAGCTGTTGTGTTAAACTGTTCTGAGATTTTCTGGAAAAATCTGCAGGGTGCTGCAGCGTATTAGTGTAATAAACCTTAATTTCAGCTTGTTTATACTGGTAGCTAGTGGTTTCTAAATGTCTGTTCTTGGATTGTTTGGGGGCAAGTCTTGCAATAGTTGTCTTCTGCATCTGAACAAAGAAGCAGTGTTTCTTGAGTATTTGCAAGAAAATAAGGCAAAAGGCAATGCTTACCAAGTAGTGGACAAAAGGAACTTCCTAGTAAATGATCAGCTTTGAAATCCTTGAATCAGAAAAAATGTTGTTTTCCTATATGTACTCTCCTTTTCCCAAGCATGCTCAGTTGTCCTGCTTTAGCGTCTGCTGTTTAATGATTCCAAATACATAGAAACTTATGTTTAGTCCTCCATAAAACGAAGTGCAGACAAGAAGAGGTTTGCACTCATCTAGATCTATACAAAGTGTGTGTTTATGGTGATGCTTTCTCATGTCAAACTGGGTGGTTGCATCTTCTGAGCTGCTATTGCAAGTTCTTGTCCCACTGAGGTACCTATGCAACTTCTTTGACTGCATTTGCTGTTTTTAAGGTGTTGTTAACAATCATAAGCTGGAAATGCGAAATAGAGATATTGTTTAGGTCTCCATGGTGACCACAGGATCCTAAAAACTTACATTGTATTTGACTTCCTAGGGCACTAGGTTACATCTAGGCTCTATGGGTTTAGGCTTACAACTTAGAAAAATGTGTTTTCAGGCAATGTAAAAAAACTGTACGTACAATATGAAAAATAAACCACAGTTTTGTAATTATAAGAGGGAGGGACTATGGTCGTGTTTAAGTAAAGAAAGGTTTTCTGTTTGTTTTTTTAAGAGGTTTATAGAGATGAATTACACTTTATAAATTACTCCAAAAGCGTTATATAAATATGGGCTGCCTGTCAAAGGAATAACCTTGCTGTATGACAGTTGAAGACTGTCTTGAAGACAATGTAAGTTATGAGATGGTGAAGTTGTGCTTTCTGTTGTGTATACTTGGTATCTTCTCATCTACTGAATACAAATTTTTAGTTATATGCAGAGGTATGAGTCAAAGCCTTGGAAGCCCTATGAAAATCTGTGTATGTGAGAGTAATGACTCTTAGGGAATGTGTGTGTTAGACAAGTGTTTATATATATATACAACGTGTTGAATCTGTCTAAATGGGCACCAGTACAGCCTGAGGACTTGCAGTTGGCTACTTAAGATATTTTAACCCACACATCAAAATAAATTCACCTAATTAGTGTTGATGATCAGAAAGAACTATGTATTTATTTTGAAGACTAGAAATAATTTAACTTTAGGATTATTTGTTTGAATTCTTAAGGATAAATAGAAGAACTCAGGAGTATATGGTATTGATTTTTTTGAATGCTTTAACTTGGTTGTTGTAAGTCAGAGACAAGGACCGGTCTTTGTGCTTAAGCTGCCAAAGTGTCTAGATGTGGACTGAAATCTGGAACTATTTTTGCAGCATTCTTTTACATAGAATGATGATGTCTTGTAATCTGTATCAATGAATTACTGGCATCCATTTTTGGTTTCTGCCTTCTCTCTTAGAGAAAAATGAGTTTGATAGTTCAAGGCCAAGTTCTTCTGACATCTGATGCTTCATTCTCTTCACATAGCATGTAGCCAATCTGTGGACTCGGGCACTTCTGGGGATCAGAGCTGGGTAGCTATATATGGGCAGGGTTGATGTGGTTATGCATGCTACAATAGAAGTCCTAAACATCAGCTGCAAACAGCGCAATTTAAGTTGAGAGCCTAGGGGGAACAATTTTTTCCTTGCCGTACTTGTATAGGGTTTGCTGAGTGATCAGGATTTTAGTCTTCTCAGAAGCATTACAGGCATGTAATTGGTCTGTCAAAGGTGAAGGCAGAGATCTTGATGGGCAAGGGGGAAGTAAGTGTGTCATAGGAAAATGAGTTCCTGAGCCCAAATGTCAGGTTTGGATTTGAAAATTTAATTTGAAATACTGACTTTGCAGGCATATTTTGACTTACGCCTTGAGTTCAAAGCTTTATTCAACTTGCATTGCTCTAGCGCGCCTTTCACATCCCATTCTTCAGTAATCTTTCATATACTCACTGAACATGATGGGAATAACAAACCTAAATTGAGGTATTTTAATGATACTCAGGAAACTCAGAGAGTAGATTTTGTAAAACAGTGGTAATAGTGTTAAAAGTCTTTTCTGAATTTGCAAAAGTATGCATTTTTTTCAGGAAACCTAATATATTCAAATTGTTGGATTATTTAAAAACAAAATAAATAAAAATTGGTAGCTTCTAGAGGTGGCCCACTGGAGATCTGGCTGATTGATAGGTGCTGCTTTAAGTGTAGTCAACAAATGATGTGCTTGTTGTAGCAGTTTTGTTTCCCATATAGCTGGTAGTCAGAATTCAGTGGTGCTTATAGTATCACAGAACAGGAATTACCCAAAATTATGATTAAAATGTAGCAACTTGTATTTTCTAAAATTATTAGTTAGCAGGATAAAAATGAACAGTATAGGTGAACAAGGATATTGCATTTAACACTGTTTTCAGTATAAGCACATGTGAAGTATGTCTTTCTATTATGGGCTTGGATATCCAAGGTACTGGCATAATAACCTGAAAACTGCTTCTGAAAACACTTTTTTGGTAGTTTTTTGACAATGCTGTACGCTAACAAATTCAGGTTTTTTTGATAATTAAAGTATACCTTTTGTCCTTGATGAGTGAATTGCCATCTCCTACAGTGAATATTGAAAATCAAACCTAATGTGTTTGGAGCTACATTACGTACCTAATGATGTTTTGGCTTGAGATAGTTAGCAATTCAGGAAAGCTTAAAATGTTTGATCCATTTTGCCTGGGGATATATTTTTGTTTTTGTATTCGAAGTGAGGTAACTGACTCCATCTTGCAGTGACATGTAACTTACTGTTTATTCCAGCTTCCTGCATTAATACTGCTTTGGCTGAAGAACTTGTAAGGACATTTTTTGCTTCTGGCTTGCTCTTTCTAACTTGTGCCTTGTTTAGGATTTTATATGTTGCAAGTTTGGTTAAAATTAAAATTAAGAACTGTTAAGTGAGTGCTTTTAAGTTTCTAATGGCAAAATAGAGGAAATGTTAAGATCTTGCTAGCCTTGACTTTCAATGGATTGTGAGCAGCCCATTTTTGGTGCACTGTAAATATTATGTATACATAAGGTAAAAGTGGATTTGTTCTCAGTTACGCTCTGTTACTATTTATCCCAAAACTCGAACATAAGCTTTGTGTGTTTTGGTTGTTCGATTTTGGTTCTTAAATTCACACACATGCACCCCCCCCCACATCCCCAGGTTTTGGGGCTTTTTTTTTTTTTTTTTTTTTTTTTTTTGCAAATTGCTGCTGTGGTGAGTACTACTGAAATACTTGGTAGCTGCATTTTGGAGTGCAGCCTGTTACAATAAAGTGGTCATTCCTTGGAAGATGAATGTCTGCCTGCATAGCAAGTACTCATTGTTCTATCCATTGCTAACATTAGTATCCTGTGTTTCTATTTTGGAAAGAGCCAATCCTATTTTATTAAAACTTAGACTTTGGAAAAATGTGTCTCTTGAACTAGATTAGGGTTTTAATACTTCAGATGAATGCCATAAAAATAACTTCCTTTGTCCAGTTACTTGGCCTCTGTAAGAAGCAGTTCTTTTGTTGGAAGGGTTGATAGATCAAAGGACAGACACTTGGTCTTATTTGGTTCTTCCTTAGCCACTCTTAATAGGAAACATTGTTGCCTGCGATTAACACTAAAGACTGTCCTTGTTTTTATGTGTTGGATGTGTTTGACAACAAATATCTCATTCCAAATTTTTGTAAGAAATGCTTCTTACTAAGTTGTTCCAGCATCACAGAGGTGCACCATCCATACTAAACAATTGTCATGAATACCATTTTCTTGTCAGTTTGCTGTATTCTGTGTAAAGATAGGAATCTTAATCATGGATAAGTGTATTGAATGGTGTATTGAATCTTGCAAAAATGCTGCTGTCAAATCATCACATTAAGGGGTGGAATTTAGACATCCGATAGTTTGTGAACTATTGAGGAATCTAACCTTGCTGTGGAGGTAACATATTGTGTGTGGTTAGTGCACACAGGAAAAACAGTGAAGCTAGAGATGCTTATGTTATGTGAATGGCTGGGACTTGTTGTCTTTACTCAAATACAGTTTTTGAGAGACTTGGGAGCGTGTTAAATCCATAGAAGAGAATGCTGATTCAACCAGTGTAAGTCTTCGTGGTCCCTTAATCTGGATTGTATTTTTTGAGCTATGTTTTAAAATGCATCTCATCAACACTTAGTGTAATTTCACTTATGTTTTTCTCTGGAAGCCCTTTTGTTTCATTTGAAATAAAGTTATATTGGTTTGATGTTCGTACCAGTTTGTGATAGCTGCTTATCAGAAGGTGTGAAATTTTTTGTGCCAACTTTGAAGAATAGAATTCTGATCAGTGTTCTGTATGAAATGCTTTGGTAAACATGATTCCAAACCCTGTTTACTGCTCAGGTGATCAAAGACAATGCAGAACTCTCTGCTGATTATTGTGTTTGTGAAGACTTTGTGACCCTTCTGACAGTGTAACAAATTGATTTACAGTCCCTTGTGTGCAGAAACATCTGTAAACCAGCTTCCCGATGGGGTTAGCTACACTGATAACCACCATTCAGTTTTTCCAGAAATTAGTGGCATAAATGGACTGTAGTAAAATACCTAGCTGCTTGATGTAGATAGGGCAGAAAAATATTTGGGTAGTGTATTGACAGAAGACTTAGCTTACTTCCAGTGTGCCTAGCATATTGATTCCGCTCCACAGCCTTCAAAATAAAAACATTCTTGTGTTCATAATTTAAAATTGAAATTAGTGTGACAGTGTTAGGATAGATTCTGCCTGACAGTAGGATAGAAATCTTGATCAACTGTGTGCTTTGATATTTTTGTTGTGGGGAAACAACATATTTCATCTTATACACTGTTTCTGGGTTGAGTTAGAAGCTGGAGATTGCCTTTGAAAGAAGTTGTTTCCGAGGATTAAAGTCTCTTTATAAAGCAGACTTGCAGCCAAACCAAATTTTCAAATAAACCCAACCAATGCAAAACCTATTCTTTCTTACAGCTGAGAAGCTGTAGGAAAGCTAGTATTAGTTTTCCTTATTTATTTCTCTTTTCAGTACCAAATACTTCCAAGTTCACCGCATTTGGCATTAAAATAAAAGTTATACACAGGGTACTGAATGTTGACTTTGACTCATTCATGTTGTAGAAGTAGTGAAAGCATGTCTTGCTAGTTTATGAAGCTTTCCAATTACTTAGAATGTTGTTTTTGAAATACTAGTACCTTTTGTTTCTTTTTTCCCTCCTCTGCAGAAAAAGTTGCTTTGAGAACTGTGTGTTAAATTGGAAATGACCTTACTTGCCTTCAATTATAAATAGCAGCAAGAAGGAAGGGTATTCCCCTGCTGCCAACCCCCATTCATGGCTTTCTATTTTGGTTCAAATCATGTCCTACAGTGCTCTTTGACTTCAAGCCCTCAACATGTTGCAGCAAATCTGGTTGTATGCCGAAAACGATGTACTGAGGTCATGAGCAGGTAAGGATGCTGGGATACAAGTGTTTTTTTTTTTCTCCCCCCCCCCCCCCTCCCCTGGGATTTAGTAGAATTAGAGTTGCTGCAACGTTTATTGAAACAGTGACCTTTTGATATTCACTGCCATGTGTTATTTTGTGTGCTTCATGCGTTGATCTGAGCTGTGTTGAATTATGAGGTGAGACATGGTTAATGCTGAAACACTACTGTTATTTGAGGGAAGTAAGTCTTCTGTATATGATAGCTTAAAAGGACAGCACTTTTTCTTTATTCACATGGCTTTCTCTTATGGAACTATGGTTCTTGTACTGTAGCTGTTATAGAAGCTAAGCACTTGAAATAAATGGTAAAATAACTAAGTAATATTTTGGTGTGTGTTCTTTCTTTAAGACAGCATGTAAACTTCTTTTAAAAAAATGTTTTATGAAACATTAGTAAAAATATGCACTTATTAAATAAGGTAATTCAGTATTAATAGTGCTAAGTGTTCTCAACCATTTAATTATTAGCTGATCAATTGTCTAAAATACATCTTGTGCCAAAAGTAGGTTGGTACTGATGTTCAGTTTATACTTCATCTTCAAGTCATACAGTTTATATCTAAGTCTTTGCAATGCAGTAAGTGTTGGTGTGTTTGGAAGGAGCAATTGATTACTTAAAATGTTATGATGCAAATAATACTTGACCTTGAAAGTACAATGTGATTCCTAATTTGAGGATTTCTAGTGGACTGAGTTAAAAACACCCGATTCCTACAACACAGCATAAAATGCTGTGTATGTTAGGTGCATGATAGAGCAGAATTAGCATTGTACCATCACTTTGTACATCACTATGATTTAGTTTTGAAAGGAAAATTAAGTTAACCTTGGCTTCTGACTTAATTGAAAAGCTGGTTAAATTGGTTTGACGTTAGTATTATTTTTATGTCATTTCCCAAATCAAGACAGCAAACCTGTGGGAGAAGGTAGAATTAGTATGAAAACCATGAGCTGCAGATAGGCTCATGTCAATCCTCTTCTGTCCTTTTGTTCCTGTAAGGCAAAGTAAAATCAGATTTGTCTGGTTCAACCTCTCTGTGATTGACACAAGTAGGTTATGAGTGGTGATTGTTTCTTCACAGCATGTCTCTCACTTGTGTTCCCCCCCTGCCCGTTTGTTCATTGTATTGTAATTCTGTTTTATAGATTGGGTGTTTTATAATATAACAACTTTGGATTTTTGTGACATTTGTCACTTAATTCAGAATGCTGCAGTTAAGACTGCTAAAACAGTTGATAAACTACTCTTTTATGTGTTACTTACTTAATATCTTCCTTTCCACTGTCTTCAGGACTCATTCAACAACACCCACTCCTCTTCCAGATCATACTTGTGCCCAGCAGCAAGTATAAATTGGGAGAGAAGTGGCTGGAGAGCAGCCCTGCAGAAAGGGAGCTGCAGGTGCTGGTTGACAGCAGGCTCAATCTGAGCCAGCAGTGTGCCCTGGCAGCCAAGAGGGAAAACTGCATCCTGGAGTGCATCAAACAGCATTACTGGCCAGTCAGAAGAAGTGATTATCCTACTTTATTCAGTGTTGGTGCAGCCTCGCCTGGAGTGCCATATGCAGTTCTGGGCCCCACAACTTCAAAAGGTTGTGAAGGTGCCCAGATACCTCCAGAGGAAGGAAACAAAGCTGGTAAAAGGGCTGGAAGGAATGTCCTATAAGAAATGGCTAAGGCTTTTGGGCTGTTCTAGTTTGGAGAGGAGGAAGCTGAGGGGTGACCTCATTACTCTCTGCAGCTTCCTGAGGAGGGAAGTGGAGAGGGAGGTGCCGATCTCTTCTCCCTGGTATGCAGTGATAACATGTGGGAATGGTTCAAAGCAGCACCAAAGGAAGGTTTAAACTAGGCATTAGGAATCATTTCGTTACTGAGAGGATGATCAAACCTGGAAGAGAGCTTCCTAGAGAGGTGGTTGATGCCCCTAGACTGTCAGTGTTTAATAACATGCTCTTAATAACGTGCTTTTAACTTTTGGTCAGTCCTGAAGCAGTCATGCAGTTGGACTAAATGGTCGCTGTATGTCCTTTCCAACTGAAATACTCTATTTTCATTCCTTGATTCTACCTTCAAAATAGTTTCTAGGTTTTCATGCTGCCAGTGATAAGTAGCAAGAATCTTTTTTTCCCTAAAGGCATGCTGGCAGTAACTCCTATTTCTGGAGAAAACTCTTGTTCAAAACTCATTACCTTTTTATTTCTGCTCAGGTGAGAAAACTGTCTCCTAGTAGTGAGATGTTTCCCATCTGTTTATTTGGCTTAAAACTTGCCTTTTTGTCTCTTCTTCTTATCTTATTCTGTTCAATGGTCTAACTAATTTTTCTTGTATTTTGAGAGTAACACTGAGGCAATGCCATTTTTCAGTGGAGCCCTAAGCTGTTGCAGTAACCTTCGAAAGAACTTCAGCATGTAACAAGGTATTAGTGTGGCAAGAGCTAGAACTTTCATTTTTCAGGTGTTGCTAATGAGCACATCTTCAGTTTTGAGCAGATGAGTTCTCATTAGCTTTTGGCTTCAGTTTGAGTGGGAAAGACAGGAGGTATATACTGGAAGTGCCTATCTAGCATAATGTATGATGTCCTGCTGACTTTCCTAAGCAAAGTTATTTTTACAGAAGTGAGGCAGGCAGTATCTCTGCAGGTTTTACTGTACATGTATCGTTTGCACATAACATAATTTGTGGTAATAGTGTTCTCAGTGGAGAAACTTACTAGCGGGAGCTTTGAATCTTTCATGTCACGGTTTCTTGGATTTTACTCCAACTATAGGTAGTCTTCATGAATCACTAATGACTCATGGAGGCAACTGCTTGGTCAATATCACTCCTTAGAAAACTGAAAAAATTAAAGAGTTTACAACTAGTAGATTTTTAAGGAATGCATCCTGGAGAATGTGTGCTGCTTAATTAGAAAACTTCCAAACATTTGTGAAGTGTAGATCTAAGACAAATTGTAGAATCTTTCTGGTTAGGACCTGAAAAGACCTGCCCAGAAACCACAGAAAACTTAATAACTTTAGCTTTGAATATCTCTGTGGGTATTGTTTTATAACTTGTTAGGCAACATGCTGCTAAAATCCTCCTAATGGTTTAGTTAACTTGATACCAGCTCAATTTCAAGTGACTGAAACCCAAAAATAATGGTTTAGTTGTTGGCTATTCTCTTCCGGAATAACTTGTGCCAGTTCTGGTGCCTATGTCCATGTTTAAGTGTAGTGCATCTGCAATATGGTTATTGCGGTTTGAACAACTTAAGCCTCTTTGTGCATTGGCCATTGGTTTGATGACTGAATAATTTGCCCTGGGTGGGAAATGCTTGCTGCATAATCGAAAGTATAATGAAAAAAAACCTGAAGTAGTTCAAGTGGCTTGAAAAGTCCATGTCCCTATTTTCCTGATACTTGAGGTCGGAGGAGGTATGTTTAGAGTTTTTCCTTGTTTGTGTGTGTGTGCACACAGCTGGTCTCTAATAATCAATTGCTGGATGTTCTGACTGCTGTTATACTGAATTTGTAGGCTGTAACTGTAGAAATTCCTGTGAAAGAGATAGGTTAGTTGACAAACTGAATCTACTTGCTCTTTCTGATTCTTTTCCAGTCATTACCAGGCTCCCTGGATGATGTCAGGATGGTCAGTGTAATACTCTTAATTCAAATTTGGCACTTATTTGGTAGTTACGGAGTTGTCTTTTTCACAGAAGTGTTTCTTGAGCGTGTGAATGAAGGTGAAACACTGTATACTTCAGAGCTACATAACAGAAGTTTGTGTTTGGGGTGTTTTGTGTCCTGAAGACAGAAGTGTAAGGAGTCAAAAGTCAGTACTGTTGTGTAATGAGAAGGAAGAAGCTGCTCTTGGCAAAAGTTACCCCAAAAGCAGAGGTTTACATACGCCTCCTTGCAGGCGATTGGATTCCTACCTACCATGGGTGAGGCATTAACCAGAGTGTGGAAGACATCTGAGGTAGCAGTGCATAGAGAAAAGAGGTTGCTCAGACTTCTGTGTCTGAGAGAGGAGAGGGGAGCAATGTGAGAAGGTGACCTGCAGTGTGGGGTGAATGGGGCTGTTAAATGAGAAATCTAAAGCAATGACAAGGAAGCAGCTTCCTGGGAGAGATGACATTGTCTAAAGACAGCAAGGATTATGGTGGCAGATGTCAGACCAACTTGTATATCCCCTGGTAAAGCTACAGAATCAGCAGAGTGATCTCTTTGGAAATGTCTGATCTTTTTGGTCAGGTGCCAGCATCAAGCAGTGCCACGTAGCAGTGTCAGTAATTAGTCCAAGGTTCTGATGCAGAGGTCACCGGTGGAAGATGAGGTCCAATGTGTGTTTCACCTGAATTGTCACCTCAAGTTAAAATGCTTGGAATGTGTGCAAAATGCAGGCAAATGGGATGACTTTGATATAAATTTCTCTTGTAGTTATGAACTTTTTTTGCATTTACAAAAATGGCTTTTGGACTTAAATTTAGGTGTGTGAAATATTAAATGTAGGAGGCTTTGGTAGAATAGCAGTCTTTGTTTTCAAAAAGTATTACAGAAGTTTGAATCACCCACAGAGCCCTCAACAGAAAGATCATCAGATGCTCAAAATTCTCTTTTGAGGTCAAATTCTCCTCACTTTTTTCTGTTACAGTGTGCAGCCTATGTTTATATAGATGTTTCCCATTAAGCCAGGACTGTTATTTAAACTTGTCATTTTCCAACTCTGTTACTTGCTGGGTGAAACTAATCTGCCTTGTTTTTTCACCCTTCTCCTAAGCCATTTCTTTGCTCTCCCCCATGAGATCTTAGCTTTTTCTCCTTCTAAGAAAGGGTTATGGATTTTAAAGGTAACACATAGATGAAGAGGAGTGTTTACCCTGTGGTGGCTATGCAGAAGAATGCAGGTGTGTTTCTTGGTTGAAGAAAAGCAAATGTCTTAAGGGTAAAAAGTAGTGGGTGGGGAGTCTGGATGTTTTACAGCTGTCTGTTTTGAGCCATAAACTTACAGCATAGGGTAGCTTCCACAAGTTGGACAGCAGAAGAGCTTTTGCCTGACAGCTACAATTCAATTCACTACATTTTCCCACCTTCTAAGTGGGTTTTGAAATTGTAGAGCTAAGTGTAAGATAAGCTGTAATTCAAAACAGTGGAATTGGAGAAGTGGTCATGCTGCAGGTGGTATTAGCTCGGCATGACGGGATGGCTTTTTGCAGTGCTGAGTGCAAATATTAATTAAGGAAATGAACTGCTGTGTTGGTCACCTTGTTGCTCTTCTCCCATCTCTGTTGGTGATCTCTGCCCTACTTTCAGCTTATTTCTGCTGACATTTTCCTTTAAAGAAAGGAGAATAACAAATGTGAGTATAAAATGTCATATATCTTGTGTGAGGAAAATAAGAAAAGGTCAAAAGTCATTATCTCCTCTTTGCTGAGGTATGTTTGAATGTGATGCTTCTGTTAAAATTGAGGCTGTTGATTCTCCGGACTGTGTATTTAGTAGTTTTACTTGCAACTGTCCAGTACATAAAGCTGGTGTTAATGGAACAGATCACTTTTTGTCACTTGGAATACTGCATTGAGATACCTTTCATACTTCATGAAAATGTGCTTGATTCAGATTTGAAGTATAACCTTTATTTCAATCATACTTTTTGCAGAACAATAAATTCCTTAAGGAGGTATTAGTGCAGAATTTTAAATGGTCAGAGGAAACAAGACTAAAACCTTAAATCTTACAGTGTAATTGGAATAACATGAAAAAAGCAACATTTTAGGTATTCATGCTTTGCTGATACTTTGCAGTGCAGTGGAAGTTGCTGTTTTCAATGTGCTTATTAATAACAATTATAGAATCATAAAACGATTTGGATTGGAAGGGGCCTTTAAAGATCTTCTAGTCCAACCCCATGCTGTGGGCAGAGACATCTTTCACTAGATCAGGTAGCTCAAAGCCTCATCCAGCTTTCAAAGACGGGGCATCCACAACTTCTATGGGCAAGCTGTTTCCCTGTCTCACCATGCTCATCGTAAAATACGAGAAAAAAAAACCTGAAAAATTTCTTCCTTATGTGCAGTCTAAACTTACCCTCTTTTAATTTAAAACAGTTGCCCTGTCCTCTCTCCAAGTCCTGTCACTACAAGCCTTGGTAAAAAGTCTTTCTCTGTCTTTCTTATAAGCACCCTTAAAAGTATCGAAAGGCTGCACTAACTTGTTCCTAGAGCCTTCTCTTCTCCAGGCTGAACATCCCTCTCAGCCTTTCTTCACAGAGGAGCTGTTTCAGCCCTCAGTGTTTTTGTGGCCCTCCTCTGGACCAGCTCTAACAAGTTTATGTCTGTCTTGTACTCAGGACCCCAGAGCTGGACAGTGATCCAGGTGGAGTATCATGAGAGCAGAGGGTGAGAATTACCCCACTTGACCTGCTGGCCACGCTTCTTATGCTGCCCAGAACACAGTGGCCTTTCTGTGCTGCAGGACAGTCTAATCTGACAGACAAGTAGACAAAATGTGTCTATTATAAGCTGTTAGTTTATACATTTGTGGTATATCCAGTACTTTCTTAAAGTGGGGATCTGCTAATGTATTAACTCTTCGATTTTGACAGCTCCTTGACAAACTCGTATCCTTGTAAATGTGAAGTCACTAGTAGTTGAAGACCTTTATGCTGTTGCATTCCAGATTGCTTGCTTATCAAATATGTGGGGTAGGCTGCCTTTCTGTATCTCAAACTTGTAAACAAAGCCTCAATTTATTCCAAATGAATGGCAGCTAAATAAAGTAGGCTGCAAAATCTCTGGCCTTTACTAAGAGTAAAGGCTTAAATAAGAATTTGGAGGAGGACAAAGCCAGCAATCATTCCAGAGCAATGCAGCTTGCAAAAATTACTGGTCTTCTTGTAAGCGAGGCTGTTTGTTTCCTTGTGTTTGTGAAGGCCTGTGCTGTTTAAGTGTACCATGCACTACGAATTTACATTCACAAGGAGCTGTGGCATCTGTAGGATCTGTGAAACTAGAAGATATGTTCATATGTTTGCAGGGAACTTGCATATTAAATGTTCCTGCAGCTGTGAGTAAGCGTCTTGATAAGACATGATAAATCCAATTTTTAGTCAAACTTGAGCTAGCTGGTAAATTTGAGTTGTTTCAATGCTGGGAATATGTTTCGTATTAAATGTTTTAAGGACAGGATGGGGAGACTTTTGCTACCCTACATTTTAGATAGCTGCTTTAGCTACTAAGGTAGAAGGGTAATCTCTTCTCTGATTATGGCCCTACAGCTGAGAAATAAAATGTAGTCTTCTTAGATATGGAATATTATTCTTGGGCACAAATGTAGAAAGTAGAGGTGATCCAACCTGATCTTAATAAAACACTATTCCATTCCATATGTCTTGTAGTCTACAAGCATTGCAATGAAGTATCTGAAATCTTTATATAAATTAATTATTAAATGTTATTCCTCTCATCCTATTAGTGCTGTATAGTTTATGTAGTTTGTGCTGAAATGAGTGAATTTTGAGGGTAAATAAGATAGGTGATTTGTTAAGAAAAGGTAACTTCATGCCATCTGCCTTTGACAGAAGTTGCCGTAAATGCTGTTCTTAACTTGGAATATAAAGTGAACACCGTGGTGTTGTAAAAGTTATGATAATGAAACCTGTTAATTAGGCAGATTTGCATAAATCTTGTATGAAAAAGCTTATTCTTGTGCAAAATTACATGCACATGGGAGTTTACCTTTTCCAGTACAGTGAAAACAGCAAAAGATATAGCCTAACTTTGAACTTCTTCATTGTTGGTATACCCTAGCAATAACTGTATTTGGTGAACAACCTCTTTGAGGTATTTCTTGCTACTTCTCGAGCATCTGTGCTTGGCTATTTTCTCTTCATAAAGGATTTAAAAGGCTGGATCAGCAGTGTGGGCCCTAGACTGTACTATCTATTCTGGTGCGTTCTTCCTCCTTCATCTAGAGCAAGAGAAGTTTGGGGTTTTGGTTGACATCCTGTACCTAGGCCATGTTGTCCTGGTGCTGAAACATGTACTGTGACTGCTGTGAAGATAAGACCTTTGCCTTTCCTGTTACCATGAGTCCCTCGGGTCTAAATTGTATCCTGATAAGCACTGTGTGTGGAAGGAAGACTACAGGGTATATAATAAATATTTACTGATGTAGAAACACTTCTATAAGGGTGCAATTCCAAGGTGGGTTGCTTTAGCTTGAACCAAGGTTAGTGGTGTGTTGTTTTTTCTCCCTTCCCTTGTGTCAACCTTAGTATTGACCTGAATGTGTAGAGAACTAGTCTGGAAATTCCAGCCTAGTTGAAAACTAACATTGTGGAGAAGTGAGGTGGGGAGAGAGGCAAAGTTGGACAGTTTACCTCCCTGCATGTTCTTGCTATGAGCAGGGCTGCATGCCAGTATAATGTGGGAACGGGAAAAACTGGATAGTGGGACAAAGGGGAGAAAGGGATTGCACTCCCAGGGAATCTAGTGGTCGTAGTAGAAGTGGTCTGCTTGCTGGGGGTGAGAATTGTTAATGTCCCCCAGCATTATAAGCTTCTAGTTTGGGTTGGTTGAAAAGGTTTTGTTCTGGAGTGCAATTATGGATGCTAAGTTTGCTTTAATGCCTTCAGTTGAGCTTAGTGTTTTAGGATATATCTTGATGTATTACTGTATATGCTGATGGTATTGTTACGGTACCAATTACAATTCAGCTTTCTCATTTGGTCAAGGTTACAAATAATAATTTAAATACCAGTTAAATGACCTGATAGTCTTGCAGTTAGTTAATCGTGTATGATAAATTCTGATGCACAATGCCAGTTGCAAAATATGAGTGGTTACACATCTGTCGATGCAATTAAAGTTCCAAGCAGTTAGCTATTTTTTTAAATTTACTTTTGTTGCCTCCATTGACACACATTCATGGGCAGAATTTTCTATCTAATTTGACTTCCATGTAGCATTTTTTTGAAGTGTCTAATATGTGTTTAATAACTTGATTAACTATAATGACTGTGCAACGTACTTCAATACATCAGGCCATGCAAACATAGATTGACTTTTGCTCTGTTGAAATTATTTGGAAACATCCGGTGTACTAATTAAATTTTGTTAATTAAAAGTTAATTAAGCATTATTTTCTGTGCTTGAGGGCCATTTTTTGTGGAAAATGTTACAGGTTGACTTATTTTTATATCTATTTCACACACATACACTTTTAGTACAAGCCTTGGGTCAACAGAAGAAATGGGTCATTCAGTACTGATCAGTGTCGTGACACATATTTTAATACACCTAGTCAGCTAGAGGTTAAGAAGATAACATGCAAGTGCTTTATGGGCAGTGTCATTAATGCCAGTACCCATTCTGCTTTGAGGTGCTCATTAGTAAACCTGAATTCACTGGATAACAGCTTTCCAAGTGCATTTTAAATGTGTATGTGCATGTATCTAGGGGTGTAAAGTCTTGCCTAGTTTTCCTGGCACTTACCAGCCCTCTTGGTATTCTTGGATGCCATGGGAGCATGGTTGAAATGATAGCAGGAAATCTAACTAAAGTATCTCTTACAGCTTGCAGGTTTCTTTTAAAGTTCCCATACAGCTCAGAACCTGTTCCAGTCTGTTTTGTTGTGTTGTGTTCTATCAATGCTGACCATGCTGGTTGGCCATGAGATTGCATTTGATTGGCCTAGAAAATCTTGGACCTACATGAAAGTCAAATCCATTACACTGATAGAAGGCTGTTGTCTGACATGAAGGGGAGAGAGGAATATTTCTACTTTTGGCTGTTGAAATTAAGAAACAGCTACAGTTGTTGGCCTTGCAGTCAAGGCCATTGCTTACATGTACTGTGCATAAATTGTGTATATCAAGGATTAATGTATCCTATATAAAATTGCAGAAGATTGTAGAGCGCTAGGCCCACTAGTAAGGTATAATTATCTTGACAGAGCATCGACTATCTCTTGAGACAAGGCTAATTTTGGAGTAATTTAGGGTCATCAGATTTAGAAGTAGTAACAACCATGAGCTATTTTTTTGTTACTGAGGAAAACAGCAACAGATCAGAATATCTGTATAAATATCAGTCTGGGAAGACATGTGAAATATAATTAACAAGCTAAACTGATGTAAATGGGATCAGTTTTGTGTATCCATCTGTACTTCACTGAGATGAATCTAATTATTTTTGAGTGACTAGCTTATCAATATTCAGTATCTTGGCAAGTGTTTCTTGCTCTGACTATGTAACAGTTTCAAAGTTGAGGCTGAGCAGTAGTTTTTACTCAACACTGCAATGACTTTCACATGCTTAAACTAGAGCCAACCCAGCTATCATAGTGAAGAATCTGAATATTCTTTCAGTACTATTTACCTGCTATCCTGCTGCTGATATCTAAGTGCAGAAAGACTACAAGTCTTTACTGTTCCCTGATCTGTGGTGGGCACTATGCAGAAGGTGGCATCTCTGAATGTTTATTGTGGAATTTTGTAGCATAGTACTACATTCTGTATGTTAAAAATACAGAGATCATAAGTTTCCCATTTTGGGAACAACCAGTCTTCTAAGAATTGCACAAGAGTGCAGCAAGTTCATCCAGTGGTACAACAGTGCTGGCAGCGTTGTGTTCTCCAAAGTTCTCATCCAGTGGATTGCTGGGGTCCTACGGTTACAGTGCTGAGACCTCAGAATTCAACATGGCATTTGATGCTCTGAGGTACTATTTCACTAGGGTCGCTGACAGGTCAGTAGTATTTAACTGGGCCTGTACATCAAGATGGTGACAAACTCAAAGAGCATGGTTTGGAATTCTGTTAATATTTTGAATTCAAACTGGCCAAATTTGCAAGCTGAATTTACAGTAAAGTTTCTCAGAGGTGTTACTGTGAGTCTCTTCTGTTGATGATGATAGAAATGACAGCTGCTCTTTCTGTGAGCATTTTCTTCGGTGGGAAGATAAACTGACTCCAGGGTTGGACTGGAAAGTCTTTGGAGCATTGAACACTTATAGGTTTTTTCAAGTGGGTGTGCCTACTGCTGTCAGTATGAGCAAAAAAACTTGCAAAGCAGGTGTTCAAGATTGCCTCTTGGCAGTCTAGAAGATTTTGCTGGAGTAGAAAAGCTGGTAATTTGTGCTGTTAGCTGTCAAATACATTAGGGGGAAAAAAAACCTAATTAGTTCATCACTTAGAATTTTCTTTTTAAGTAAACGTGAAGCCATTAATTCCAGTCCTGGAAGATGACAGAAATGTATATCCTATGCCTGCAATAATTTTATTCTTTGTGACATGGAGACGTAAAGTTTATTTTGCATTGCTAAAAGGGATATCTCAGTGTGGCATACCCTGCTAAAGTCCCTTAAGTTGCAATGAAAATTTCACCTGACTTTTTATTAGCAGACCAGTTGGAAAGACAACTTCAAGATCAAGCGGGTGAGAAATGTCTTTTAGTGTGAACCAATTATATATGTGAATGAATGTGTGGGCTGCTGGGTGTAAGCAGGGAGAAGCTATGGTGCAATTCAGAGTGATTAGCTTTTATTCTGCGTGGCTGAGCAAAGGAGAAGCAACACTAACTGCTGCCATGACATTTCTTGGTGACCTTTGTCTGCACAGGTGAAGTGCTGTGAATGAAAGCATGGTGAGAGTAGAAGATATTCCTTACAATACTTTTAGCTGTTCAGGGGGAGTTTACTAGTAGTTGAGCTACTTGAAGAAAACAATTTCATTTTAGTAAAATAGGCAGGTAATTGCAGATATAGGGCAAATGATGATTAGGTTGGCTTAACTTTTAACATCCTTTAAATGACAAGCTTCCTGTCGAGCTCCTCTCCTTCCTAGTTATATTAACAGAATGCATGCACTGACAATTTCCCTTTGGGACACCAGGCTTGTACAGATTTGTAGTGCCAAAAATATCTTTGGAACATAGCATTAGTTCAAAAACTTCAGCACAAAAACTAAAAAAGTGACAATGCTTCTAGGAGAGGGCTGCTTCTGCTGATCTACATAATCAACCCAGTTGCAGAGAAGGATTTAGAACACTGGCTCGGTATTTGGATGAGTTGAGTACAGAGGTGAGGGATGATCTGGTCTGTCTTAATTAAATCATCAAAAGATGCAAAATGTTTTTATTGATGCATGAAGGAATAATACTAAATGTCAACTCAGTGAGCTGTAAGTTGATCTCTAGTTAGTGTTATTTACTAGACAAGTCACATGCAGTTTTCAGTTACAGTTGCAGGTATTTATTTGGTATATGAGAGTAATTTTTTTTAGGATGAATTTAGGCTTTCTTTCTGCCACCTCATATTTGTGTTTCTAAACCATGCAACAGAGACATTTTTAGAAGAAGAAATTAAGTCAGATTGCTGTCTGGTGTCAGCAGGCATGAGGGTTCCAGTAAGGACTAGAGGTAAGGTATGTACAATAGATTACAGGTTTGTTTTGAATCCCTAGTTATTTTTGGCATACCTTCAGTTTTCTTGGATAAAACTTATATCTAAACTCTTGAGATGAAATGCTTTTAAACTCATCTGTCCGTGTCTATGGAGTACCTCCTCCTGCTGAGCCTTAAAACTGAAGAAAAGCTGTTAATATACTTCAGATCTTTTTAATCAAAGGGGAAAAGCTAATATGTGCGTTACTTTCAAAAATTTTGTAGATTACCCTGGCTAGTTGTAGGATAGTACATATATGTACTATATACATATGAAGTACATATGATACCTTCTGTATTGGAGGGCAAGCAGGCAGGCAGCTCATGCTTTGAATAACTCATGTCTTTTGAGATGTCCAGCTTTACTACATAATGAGCAACAATGCTAAAATGAATGGTAATGATGGTTGCTATAGTTTCAAGGCAAATAAGTTACTTCATTTCCTAGATTTTGTTTTTGTGAAAACCTAACCACTTCCAAAATAATCCTTGGAACCTCAAACAGTGCATTGTAGTGGCATGTTCATTATTCTAGTTGGGAGTAGTAAAACCAGTCAGGAGTAAAAGGTACACTTTGTATTTTGTATATCTCATGCATATATATGGTTTCATGGGTATTTGCATCACTGGATAGCACCAGCTGCAGCTTCTAAGTTCTGTTTAAACACTGCGACTAATTCTTAAAAACTTTGTAAACATGTTGCAAGATCCAAAGGCAAGCATTAAAATAAGTTATTTGTTAGACCTATGTAATCTGAGTTTAAGCTATTTGAAAGGGAGATGAGGTCCAGGAAGAAGCACTTCAGTTGTAGACAGTGCATTTCTCCTCAAATTAACACCTTAGTGCCAGTGTTCTAGCAGTCACGTAGACTGAAAATCTTCATTTTGATTGCAATATTTACTTCTTTAGTGAATCCAGTGTAACTTTTTGCTTGGTTTGCTATATGAAGTTTTAGCCCGAAGATGTCAATGTTGAAAGAGTGAGTTGCATGAAAATAAAATATGGGATTTTTAAAAGGTATGCAAAATATGGCATTCCTTCAAAGTATTCTGTCATGATTTGGCCAAAATATTTTAGGTTTTGACAGTCTCAGACTGTGACCTTCAGATTCATAGATGTCAATGAGGACAAATAACTTTGGCATTTAAAGAGAAACTGGATCACAAACAACTGATTTACCATAGTATTTTACCACAGTTATCTTGAAGATAATGCTAATTTGTCTACAAAGAAGTGTTGGGTGACAGAAATAGTGACACTGCAAATCTTAAAATTATCTATCAAGAATTTCCTTTTTCTCTACATGTTTCCAATATACACATTCTTGGGAGCATTGATTAAACACTGTAGATTTGCCATAGCTCATGCATATTTGGATAGCAGTTGCTGCTGTCAGGTCACTCCAACTAAATTCTGCAATATGAGATGCCCTGGTTTGTTGTTAACTTCACTCGGGACTGAAGTACGTGTCACTTTGCTGCCATATTT
>JAHREE010000136.1:3460351-3472205 GCA_033628505.1 Tringa tobata
TTGCTGCTGAACTGTCATGTTAACCTGTTCCAGTATTCTAAGATCCCAGATTGGCAGGAAGGAACCAGTAAGTACAATAGTATGGGGGAATATTTTACTGTAATTTGAAGTTCTACATACCTCAAAGGTAGATAGTATTTAGTGTTGTGGTGTGTGTGCTTTAAGAAGCCTTGCAAAACAAGTGGCTAGCATTTATTTTATACCACTTAGCTCTTAGGCAGCTGATATAACCAAAATGTTGGCACTGCTGTCTTAAAACTGTAGTTTATATCTTTATTCCCTAAAGAAAATATTAAATGTAAAAAAGACAGGAGAAAATTCTGTTAATAAAATGTCTGTTTCTTCAATGGCTGTTGTTATTTTACAGTCTTATAATTTTAGGGAAATTATTTAACTGCGTAAGCTGTAAAATTGTATCAATAAGAGGAGGAAGAATATAAAGAAGCATTCAAAATAACTGAATGTGGTAAGATTTACTTTGACAGGCTGTAGTTTGCTACTAGGAACTTTCAACTTTGTCAGGACATCATGTAGTATGTGTGGTTTTTTACATAGTGTCAGTGTTCTTAGCATGTGAACTATTTGGACGGCTTATTAGTATACTGATTTGCTTTGTAGTTTATTTTGTTGCAGTTGCTTAGTTTCGAAACAAGTCTTGCTGTCCAAGCAGCATTCTTTCTATGTGCCCAGGGAGTGCCCCATTAGATGAAGTATTTCTGCTGGGATGTCTGGGCTGGCTTCAGAAACTGAAGCACTGTAGCTGTAGCAGCTGACTTGATTTCCTTGCTGATCTCATGCACAATAAGTTCTGTTGCCTTTGTTCTTGCCTGGTTCCCCTCCTGGCTGCCTCTGTAGATGGAGCTTTAGCAAGCATGCTGAAAGGCCTTTCTAGTTCAGGCATATACAAAGTGTGTAATCTCCAATGTGTTTTCTTCAATGAAAAGCTGAATGTAATGCTTCATGTCTCTTATTTCAGAAAACAGAGCAGCTTCTGGGGAGTAGTTGGGTTCCTTTGTTGCTTTGCGTTGTTCTGTTGTTGCAAGTAATGGATAAGACTAGGTATATCACACTTGAACAAATATTCTGGAGGAAATGACATTATCTGTAGAGGAATGGGAAATGAAGATAATGGTTGCTGAGATAATGTTCTAGCAAGAACACTGGGAAAGGAAAAAGTGTTGGTCTTGATCAATTCATCAGGTGTTCCTTACTGGGAATGCCATACTAAACACTACATGGTATTTTGAACAACTGTCATCTAGCGAGCGCTGGGTTCTAGAGAAACATTTAAACAGGAAAAAACTGGGTTTGTTGCAAGGATTTCATACTGTAGCAGTTGAAAAATGAGAACTGCTAGATTATTTTTTACCATCAACTCAACTCACTATGACTGGAGGCAGAAACATAAAATACTTCAAGATGTGGTTTGAATGTTGTGAGTGAAAATTGCAATTCTCCCTTTGAGAGAACCTATTGATGTCTTCATCAGTTATCCTGCTCTGAAAATGAGGTTTCTTCATCATGTGACAAGCATTTTTTTACTTTTTTCTTTTTAAAATGATGAGTAGCATGGTAACTTAGCTTTCCCAGTGTTTTGATTGAGGGTGTTTCCAGGCACAAGAATGTTCAGGTGTAAATAAAATTCACTTTTTTCTTTTACTGACATTCCTGTCTCCATTGAGATAGCTTTCTTTTGTCAATACAGTTGATTCTTAGTATCAGTTACATTTAATTGTTTGAATACTGACTTTACTTGGATACTGTCTTGATTTTGAAGCATGAACACTCAGACTTGTCTGGAATTTTCACCCCTGAAGATTGCTTCAGCTGCTTACTTCCCTGCTGATACTTATTCTTCATGTTTGAGGCTGTTACTGTGTATTCATTAATGATCACATTTTTTGCAAGGAAGGTTTGGCTCTTGTCTTCCAGAGAATGCAAACACATATTTGAAAATACTTCATGTTTAATAGTGAAACAGTTAAATAGTGACTTTTGACTGTGGATCTTGCTTGCTAGTGAACGTTATAGTTCCCATGTTATCCTTTTTTAATCAATGACTATATCCCATGCTGTGTGTCCCTGTACTCAAAACTCTGTCTTTTCTTCCTACTGGGCTGTGAAGTCCAGAGTGGTTTGATTGAACTGCTCCACTGTTCAGTTTGCAGATGGACACTAAATTATCTTCACGTGTTGACATTTATTGTGCAAATAGGAAATAGCTCTGGCAGATTGAGCCTTAAAATAAGTTGAAACCATAGGTTAAAGCTCTTAACTTTTAAATGCTCTGAACACTGAGAGAAACACTGACATTTTCCAGATTTGAAGACAATGACAATACTGCAAAAGAATGAAAATGGTGTCTTGTTCTGTTTACTTTCCTTCTGTCACTGTGCATATTTGTAGATTAACTCTTACAAGCCCGTAGTTTTAGTTTATTTAAATAGAAACAAATCTTAATTATATGCTGACTTTTGCATTGTGGTGTGGGGTTTTTTGAGGAAAATAAAACTGTTTTCAGGGATTTATAAGATGGCCCCTCCTACAGACAGAGGAGGGAATGGTCAGCCTAACATACCCAAATTTAGCCAGCCTGCACCAGTCCAACAATAAAGTGGCTTTTCAGGCAGAGCTTCCTAATTTACTTGCCTTTTGTGGCTTGTAAATGCTGGTCATAAGCAAAGTTTGAGTTGCAACTGAAACATTCTTTGTTATAGGTAGGGCTTGTGCTGTATCACTAATCCCACAGTGATGCCAAAGCATCCTTGACTTTTGTTCAAATAAAATTCTAGGAGGTCTGCCAATACTTCGTCGTTCAGCTTCTTCAAAAACTTACTACAGCCTCAGGTTATGTATTTGTATACCGCTGATAAGCATAGTTTGTTGTAAGTACAGTAGTTGTCTGGATGTTATGACTACAAATTGTGCAACTTTTGATTTAGTATTTTTGTGTTATCCTAATCAAGTGTGTTAAAAGGGGCCCATAGTTCAAAGACGAATCTAAAGGTTCTTTTTGTGAGGCATATTGAAAGTTTGTAAGAACTGCTCAGTGTTGCTCTAATAAATTGCACTCTAAGATGCAGAGCCAATTTATACAGCATAATAAAGAAAAGTTCAATACTACAAGCGAGTTTTAGAAAGTCATGTCATATTTGAGGAAATGTAAAGTTTGTAAGAAAATGTGCACACTGTTGAAAAGCTAAATGGATGTTCCTTTGCCTTTTCTGGCAGTGGGGAAGGACCCTTTGGGAATAGGCCTTGAAATATTTGTCCTGAAGTTAAACCTAAGGAATTGTTTTTACTTTATTGCAAAAAAAAAAAAAAAATCATCACAGTTAAATTGGGTATTAAATGATATGCATTTTAACTAAACTGCATGCATATTGGTTCACATTTCTGAAACTTAGTTCTTCATATACTTTTAAGTAGGAGGGCCTGATGCTTCTTTTGCATCTGTCTGAATTTTAAGAGTTCTTATTCCTTTTCCAGTTATTCTGTTATTCCAGACTTGTCTACTCTCTGCTTTTTTTCCCCTTACATTTCTAAGGGAAAAATGTGCTGTGTTCTCAAAGAAAAACAATCCAGTTTATATGACTTTGAAATAGATATTGGACTTTTGTGAGACTTGGTAATTGGGGCTTCTGGCTTATTGGTCATCTTGATTAATCTTATGGCAATATCTGGAGATTTCTCTGATGTTCTTAGTTCTGTTAAGCATTTTCAGCTGCTTTATCTTTCCTTTTGTTTGAATTTCACTTTTTCCTTTTGCCTTGAAATGTGCCATCTATTAAATATTTTACATATTACCACAAATTCTCTTTTTCACTCTTGTCTACTATCTGAAATTATTTGTAGCTGGCTACTTATGGTATGTGGATATTCAGCATATGTGAAGCACTTGTGAAGCCTTTTGTTGGAGGAGTAGAGAGTATCATAGGGATGTAGGATCTGAAGGAATTAGATTTATTTGTGGCGAGTAGTGTGTGAAGGAATTAGAATTATTGGGAGAGAGAAGTGTTAGGAGAAAGGCACGTCTGCAGAAAACCACATTTGCTTATCTTCCTGCTCAAAATCAATGGTTTCTTCTTTAGAATGTTAAGAGCTTTTACTTCAGTATCACAAAGGGTGAGGGCAGTTTGCAAATTAGTGATGTAATTTTTTTTTCTTGTTTCTGTTCTAGAACTGTTGGAAGACTAATATATATCCTTATATATCCCAATATAGCCTTAGTCTCTGCTTCTACCCAGTCTCCTCTTCTGCTTTCTTCTTACCAAAAAAAAAATCTCATAACACCTGCTCTGGAGTAGCTTTTGAGTTCAGTCTTCAGATTTCTGCTTTAAGTGGAGAGCAGTTCAAGTGGTATGGATTTATATTTTCCCCTTTGTTTATGATTGTGAGATCTGGCTTATGGAGAAACACTATTTCCTAACTCTCAGAAAATGGGCTATTTATTTCATTTTCTTAAGTTGTGAGAGAACTTCAGTTTAAATATTCTGTTCTATTAAATATTGTTTTCCTTGTATATGCTTCCCGTATTTCAAATAAATAGATAAGCAGTTCTGGCAGGTAATTTCAGGATGTGCCAGAAGCTGTTATCTTCATAAATAAATAGATGAGAAGTTAGTTATCTTTTGAAAATGTGTAAGGAAATATTGAGCTCAAAACATCTGCTTTGACAAAGTTAAATAAAAGAACAAGATGCATTTTATGGCTAAGGGGGGACGGAAGGAGAACTTAAACATTTTAGTGGTAATGAAATAATGTAATCTGAAGGTATGATGTCTTGAGGTATCCAAGATGGATAACTTCTGTATTAGACTTTATTTTTGTGATGGAGAGAAATTATCTTATTTTTAAGGTGCAACTTTAATTCCATTTTAAATTAACCTATCCCTTCAGGAATATTAAAATATTTTATGGGGAGTTAGTCTGCTATTTAATGAAATGCATTAGCCACTGAGCCATCAAGTGTGCTGAGACTATAGGACCAAGTTATTATACGTAGTGCATAACTGAACATTTGCTTTTGCATCATCACTACGTATATTCCCATAACAACATAGTTCTTTTCCTGGAATCTGAGGAGCACAGAAACTAAAAATGCAACTAATAGGAGGAAACTTACAACAGCTTCCAGTATTCAGAAGGTCATTGACTGTGATATTTGAAATGGTTGAAAGAAATTACTTACCTGCGTCTATGGTTTGTAGGGCACTTCCATCAAAGGTCCTTTATAGAAAGATCTTATTTAGACTAGAGAAGGGAACAAAGTTGAAGTTGTGCTTTCTTGACTTGGAGTGTTCAAGTTCACATAAATAAGCTTTTTTCTGAAATTATGTAAGTTAAAGAAGCTATTAGTGGAGTTTAATACTCAGGACTTACAGGACAAATTTTACCATGTGTAAGAAAGCTTTGTAGCAGAAGCCATTTTACTCCCTTTCTCTACTGCAGATTTGATTGGTGTCCAAGAACTAGGCTGCTTCTTATCCTTTTGCAAGATCAATGACTTGTTGCTTTGCAAGTGAGGTAGCCAGCTCAAGGGGGCTAAAGGTCTAGAAACTGGCTCTGCAGCTTAGGATCTTTTCCATATTTCTGCAGTTGTTCCTTTGATGGGTGGGAACTTTATAAACAGCTGCTGTGATCAGATCCTTACAAGATTTTGAGAAACTCTTTTAGAAAGCTTTAAATCTAGAACAGACTCTACATTGCAATCATGGACATTGTTGTAATCAAAAAACATGTTCCCTGTCTGGGTAAACAAATGAGTATATACTTTTGTAAGTTTCTTTCAAGGAAGCTCAGTGTAAATTGATGAATAGATTGCTTTTGTGTACTTGTGAATCTTAGTTTTATTTTGCAGTCAAGCATTTAAAGATGCCACCACCTTAAAAATCCAGCATACAATTTAAGAAACAGTTATACAACACAAAGAAAGTATCCTCTTAAGTAATGATGTCTGCAAGTGTTTTGTGATGTTTTTATTCTAATTGTTTTGCTTTCACTAAAGGATTAGGTATCTCATTTTGAACAGGACTATAATATACGAGACTGAATATGAATTGCATGTGTGGACTGAAGAGGGGCTAGTTCCAGAAGCTGCTTTCATGACTGGGATATCCACGGGCATCCTGTTTATCTTTCTTCTGTGATACTATTACTATTCCCTGTTGCCAGAATGTCTGAAACTAAATTCCTCCCCGCTACTTATGTTTGGGAACTAAGGAGAGCTACTCTAAGTGATGAGAAAAGTGCAGGAAAAAAAAAAAGTATTGGTTTATTAGAGAAAGGTAAGAAGATGATATTATGACTTTCTTGGAGTGTGGGACCAAAAAACTCTGAACTGCAGTTTGGGGAGAAGCATAAGATCACTACTGTAAACTAAGTTTCTCTGGAAAATACTTTCCAGTACAGAGCACAGCAAAGAACTTGCTAACTACAAAATCTGTTTCATAGGCAGCCTGTTGCCTTCAGTAACTAATTTCTTCATCTTAGGCATTTAGATGTTGTGAGTGCCAAATTGTGGAAGACGTGGCATGCTGCTCTGCACTGGTAATGAAACTAATATCAATTATGCTGTAGTACACACGGGAACATTACTGGTATTACAGAGGTATGCTACTTCTGTTGATGATCTGCAAATTCCCTAAGGTGTAGTGGCAATGTCAGTTCTTAGCATGTTCAGGAAACTGATTACAAAGTGTACAGCAGTAATCTGCTAAAGATGTAGCATGAGGCAGGCTGTATAGAAGAAAAATCTAGGATGCTTAAGTCTTTGAAGAAAAATGTGTATAAGCAGCAGGTGAACACTTATCCAGCACCATAACTTCCTCATCTGTTGTTGCTTGTAAGTTTTGAGCTTGTTACAACTAGGAAGTTTTATAGTGCTTGCTTTGCTTAAACTTGTATTGCTACTACTGCTTTTAGGTTGATTTTTCTGCAGAAGTGAATGAGTTGTTGCTTTTAGCTTCTGATAATTTGCAACTGTGTGGTCATCGCCCAAACAGGGGATTTATGGGAAGCGGATGAAAATTTTACTGCATCTCCTGCCCAGTCTTGCTAACTCCTTGGTTTGCCTATTGCAGTTCAAGCTCTCTCGGTCATCTAGCACTGTAACTTCCTTGTGGCCACACATCTTTCCTTGCTCCATGTGGTGAACACTGTCTTACGTGGTTTTATCACATGGCTGTTAGCACTAACTACCAGCCATGGGATAGGATGAAGACTCTTTAGAGTTTCAGCAAGAAATCAGAGTGAGTTAAGTCATATGAAAATTGTTTGTGGATTTCATAGGAAATGGGAGTACAGGCTATAGTACTCTGGGCATTTAGGTGATTTTTCTGTGAAATCATGCTGCTGTTGTCTTCAGCTTATATTCAAGTTGGTTAAATGATTAAATGCTCGTATGAGTGGTGACAGTGGGGTGATGTATTCATTTAGAGGTGAACAGGGAAGTAAATGGAAAAAAAGCAAAGATATATTAGTGCTGTGTAAAAACAGTATTAAGTATTTCTGACAAGTGAGGTTTTTATTGATTGTATAAAAATTCTGTAATCAAATTTCTCTAATTGTAGCACTTCTCCCAGTATTTCTAAAACTTGAGCTTTGATGTTACACTTGTGCTACTGTCAAGATAACTAATGTGGTGATGTACAGCATATGAACCTAAGACTGTAAATGTCTGTTAGACTGAAGGTCCAGCACTAATGTGTGGCTTTCAGTGGTTAAACTGAATGTGGAAAAGTAGGAAGAAGTAAGTGTCTGCAGCCTTTCTTCCTTACTAGAAGTACTGAGGGGTTTACTAGACAGAAAACTTGGTAGACTTTACATTCATTCAGTTCACGTTCAGTACGTGTCTGTGCCCTTAATTGTTAATTGTTCACATTGACTCTCCCCAAACTGTTTGGGGATCTTATTCAGACTATCTCTCCTTCCAGAGAAGGTGGTTAAGAGGAAGGTGTCTGGAAACTAGTCCATATGGATTTGTTGCTGCCAGGCTGCATCTGAGACTTGATTTCCTTATTGTGTGCTTCTGTTTATTTTAACAGGAAGTTCAACCAGGCCTCCATTTATGCAGAGGAAAAATTCCCTCTGCGTTTTCATTGCATTTTTGCTTTAATGTCAAATTCTTTAACTGTTGAAGTCCATACTTGGATCATATTTAAACAAGACTTTTGAGGTGAATGGAGTTAACTGGAACAAGAGATGCTGAAGTTCTGTTAAATGCTACAGGTGCCTATGCAACCTTTTGCTTTACAAACCACTGCAACTATTGTGATCCGGGCTGTAGCCTTCAGCATCCACTATTGCTTCCACATGTAGTATACTTAGCTTGTTCATGACCTGCGTGCGATCGGTTTTTTCTTTTTAGCAGCCTGAATGGCCTGAGTTAGCTTTTTGCCTGCTTGCTACAGGAAGGCTTCTGAGGGAACAACTTCATAAATGTCAAGTTTCCTTACTATGACAACTCTAATTTTTTTGTTGCTTTGAGTACTTTTTTTCCCCTTTTCATAGAATCATAGAATGGTTTGGATTGGACCTTAAAGTTCATCAAGTTCCAACCTCCCTGCTTCAGGCAGTGACACCTCCTGCTAGACCAGGTTGCTCAAAGCCCCGTCCAGTCTGGCCTTTCCCATTTTCTAATCTTGTAAGCTGTTTTCTACACTCAGAGTACTTTTTCTGTTGTTACTTACAGTTGATAGTAACTTAAGGTGTCACACGTATTTGGTTGGCTTTTCTGTTGGGAACTAAACATAGCTAGGATTTGCTTAATACTGCTAACATTCATTTAGCTACAAGTGAGGGGCCATATTTCTTCCTGTTGCACGAAAATAAAGTTGATTCAACCAAGAATCTGAACTCTGAGCATGTGTCAGCAGATGCACTTTTGTGTAATATTAAAGAACTGAACAGGGACTTTGGTGATAAGGCAGCAAAAGCTGTAGCTCTGTGGTGGATTGACATGCATAAGGCAATTGTTTTGACAGCCACAAATTGTGGTTTGCTTGTTGTTCAGCCCCTTGTGGTTCAGCTACTGTTCTATATAAGTTCCTTATCACCAAATGTGGATGTCACAGTCTTTTCAAAAGTACTATACGGGAGGAGGAGTTGCTGACAAACTCTTTCCAATATCTGTCCCCTTCAGCCTAATGTCTTCTACCCTTTGGCCTTCAGGTTACACATTCATTACTGATCTTTTTAAAGGCTATATGGTTGCTTTGGAAAGGGCACTGTTATACCTCTCCATATCCAGAGGATGGAGGCAGCTGAACCAATCTCAAAAATCTTAAGTGGCTCTGTTAGGCTGTGAAAGATTTCTTAGCTTGGTCCCACAAAAGGAATACTCAGGTCTGATCTTCTACCTTTTGTGGTTTGTGTGGATTGTTGCCCTCTCAAGGGTAAAGGGCTTGTAAACTACAGGGCTGAGCTGTGATCTGGGACTTATTTAGAGTATGGTGTTCCTATTTCTCTCTCAGCCTGGTTTGGAAAAGCTCTTCCCCACTAATAGGGAGAGCAATTAATCTCTTCTCATCTTAAATTGAGGAATTAATGCAGGTACATTTGAGAGTTCAGAAGTGTGACAAACAAGATCATAGAATGGTTTGGATTGGAAGGGACCTTAAAGATCATCTAGTTCCAACCCCCCTGTCATAGGCAGGGACACCTCCCACTAGACAAAGTTACCAAGTGCTAGTCCTCCCATGTAATGTCTAAATTTTATATCTCTGTATGGCTTAATCTAGCCCACATAAACTTTCCATTAGGACTTGCATGTTTACTCTTAACAGTTCTCATGAACGAACACATGCATTGCTTTTTAGACTTAAATAGGAGTGTAATCTGAGATGAGGGCTGTAGTGCAGCAGCTAAATATATCCTTACAGCATTGCATGGACGTCCAGCATTCAGAAATTAGTTTTTGCAAACAAGGAGAACTTGAATACTTTTATAGCTACACCAAGTAAACAGTTATTTTTCATGTGGTAGTGTAATTTAATACTAACTTATTCACGTGCTCTTCTGAGATACTGTTAAGTGCATATGTGTTGGTATAATACAGTTAATGTGAAGCAAATCAATTTAGGCTAAATGGTAATGTTTAGCTTGTGGGGGCTATGCAAATGCTGAAGTAGTAAGGTGTCAAAGTTGAAGTAGTTGTAGGTGGCTGACACATTTGTCATGTAATGCCACTAGACACACAAGATGAAAAAAATCTTTTCCATTTGGTGGCAGAAAGGGTTGAAATTGTATTACATAGTGGCCTGTGTAATTTAATGTTAATGGGGAAATGTGTGGTCAGTGTGGATTTCTATATAATTATTACATAGTGTTACATGCTAATTAAGTAATTCAGTTTTGTATAGTCATAAGGAATGGGGGAAAAAATAATATCTTAAAAAGCCCAAGAGGTCTCAATTGAATTTCTTGCAACTTATAATACGTAAATGGTGAAATGAAAAAACCTGACCTCTACTCTTTGTCGAAGTTTTAACATCTTTCTACAGTGGAACTGGTGTTGTATTCCTGAGGTAAGAAAAATACCTCACTTAGGCAGCTGTGTGGGGCTTGGGTTTTAAACCGTATCAGTTTTCATGTAGGATTCTCCTGTCTCTGAGCATGCTACATTTTGTACTGAGGCAAAATACACAGCCAGAAAGCAAGAGGCAGTTTTGCAAACTGCATTTTACATATGAGGCCCATATGAGCATGTCTTTAGACTTTAATGACTTTAAATGGTAGGACCTCAAACTTTACATTTGGATTGGATTTACATTGGATTTTTCTGTGTTGGAGATGCACTCATGTATCAGTTGCAAAACATCCCCAAAATGGACATCAATATCAAGCCTTTTTCTGAACAGTTCTAGCAAAGTTACAGATGTCTATAAGAAATAACAGGCTGGTATGACAAATGACATCTCTATGAGGCAGCAAATGGGAAGGGAATAGGATGCCAGCTTCCTCTTATGACATGTGTAAGTTGTTTTTGGTTTTCCACTCAATAAAGAAATAATTTTTCATCAAGTTTATTTGTCAGGCAGGCTAGAAATGATGCAGATAGAGTTGAATGTTGCGAAGAACATTTTAAAAACTAGATTTCACTGACTGACAACAAATAGCAGTAGTAAACAGTAAATTTGGAAATTTCACCATATGGAGAGCATGATATAAAGCCACATTGGTTTAGGTTTTTGACGGCAGGGAGGGTTTATGTGGAAACTGGTTTTTGGGTGTTTTTAAAATGCTAGCTGAAATAGTGGCTTAGTGTAGCAGTAAGAGACAAGGACCAACATGAGTTTTATCAATTGTGCTGAGGGTTTCTTAGGAGTGACTGACTTTCCCTGACCTCGAACACGTGATGCTCAGTCTGCATCTGGGCAAATCAAACCATGCTGGAGTTAGAAGTGATTAAACTGTAGCTTTAAATGATATAGCTGTCAAATTACCTGCTTACTGAAACTTAAAATATACTAGCAAAGCATGCATAGCATACTAAAAGGTACAAAAGGTATTAGTCCTTGATGGAGCATGCCAGTTTAGGCTCTCCACCCCTTCGATGAAAACATAGGCCAGAAACATCTACATTTAAGTAGAAAATGCAGCTAACTGTGCGGAGCTGCTGCATAGTCAGGGAATTGAGTTCTGATATTCCTTTCTTGCACATGGTGGGCCAACTTGAATCAGATTATTTACAAGTTAACTCTCTGACCATACACACAAACTACTACATTTTGAGTGTTGTATCCAGACTTAAGCTTTTAAGTGAAGAGTACTGTATTTTCTGGTTAAAAATACCCTGGTTTTCAGAAGCATTTTTGTAAGAAAGAAATAACCGTCACCGCAGTTTTTGTAAGAA
>JAHREE010000136.1:3472322-3688300 GCA_033628505.1 Tringa tobata
AAAACCCACCCCAAAACAGTAGCAGCCAAAAAAACCTCACAAAGAGTTTTTTCATGGGGAGACTTCTTAGGTTAGCCGTTACTCTAACATCATAGGTTTCTAAGAAATAATAGTTAGTGGGAGACTTCCTAGGTTAGCCATTATTCTAATCTAACATCATAGGTTCCAAGGAAATAAATTTGAGGGAAATACCAGGATACCTGGTGGCTTAGTAAAAGAATTTAATTTTCCAGTTACCTTTAGCGGGTATCAAGTTGCTTCATAATAGTAAGTAATTACCTTGCAATTGCTGCTTTTGTTTTTAAAACTTAGTTTTGTTTGTAAACTTGAATACTTAAGTATTGTCTACAAATCTTAGTTTTAGTTACAGGAATTCCAGAATAACAACCATTTTAAATATCATTCAAACTTGCAGCTTGTGTGGGAGGAGGAATTTCTTGGGAGACTGGATCACGTAGTCTACTGAACTGTTTGCAAACTCTCTCACTATTGGAGGTTCCTTATTGCTGCAATTTTTAATTTGGATAAAGGCACCTTTGAAAATTTCAATTTTAGATTTAATAGCCACAGAAACATGGATTTCTTTCCATTAAGGTCACAGCTGGGATTTGGTCTTGTGGGGAAAATGTGCTTTTGTTGTTAACAGTGTCTTCTCATTCTCAAGCTTGTATTGCTGCGGACATTGCCTTCTGTGAAATAAAGCTCTGGATTTATAGTGCAAGTTTGTTCTGGAGGACTGGATTAAATCGGGGCTTTTATACCTACAAAGGAACACATGGATGTAGAGTGTCATTTAAGTAATTTTTTGCTGGTGTCACTTATTCCTTGTGCTCAGCCTTATTCTACAATAGGTAATATTGCTTGGTTGCCAATATGCTGCCTTCTTCAAGGGATAATTTAGAGCCAAGGCATCTCTGCTGAAATTGTTGGCACTTTTAAAGGGTGACAGCTTACTAATTATATTCCTCAGAGAGGTGACTGCATTCAGGAAGCAGTGAAAATGGACCACACGACAGAAACAACTGCTTATTTCTTGATTCAGTAGCAAAGCTGGGAGTGCTTGTAAATTCCCGTGGAGAATGAGAGAGAGAAAATGTCCCTTCAAAAATGTCCTGAGACTTGGTCGTTTAAAAGGAGGGCCTGGTGGGTGGAATTGGAAAGCTGTTGTGGAGCAGTTGCTGCTGGAAATGGCAGTTAAAGGGAAGAAAAAACAACTTGAAGAGGAAAACTTCAGGGAAGCTGTGCTTCAGGGATAAAGACAGCATAGAAGTCTCTGGGAGAATAAGCCACCTCATCACCTTGGAGAAAGCTGCTGTGGTTTTTTGAGGGTACATTTGGCTCCCTTGTAGTGAAAAAAACAAAGTTGCCAAGGGCCTTTGTTGGTCCTTTCTGCAGCTTAATGTATTGCAGGCATCTTTTCCCTCCACCTCTGAAATTCTCAAGATCTCTTTTATTGTCCCAGAATTGTAGCAGCTGGGCAGGTGAGTATGAGTAGGTGTCCTTTTGTTCCCTAAAGCCTGATTTGTGTGAAGGATTCTAGCAAGTGACCTGTCAGGTCAACAGAACCACAGCTGTCAAGGCAGAAATTTATTTAGACACGTTTCCCTGCAAATATAGCTATTAATGTTATCTATTTTATGTTGCCTTGATTTTGCTGTAAATGGCATCCTATTTGTTTTAAATCTGCTTGGTAATAGTTGTAAGGCAGTCTTACACACATTTCATTTCTAGAGGCATTTCATTTAAATTCTTGGTTTTAGGGTGTCAGTATTACTTGTCAGAAGACTTCTTTCATTTGTTCAGTGTTCTCTCTTCTGCCAGTGTCACAAACAGGTTAGGATTGTAAAGACTGGCTAGGGAAAATCATTGAAGGAAAATTAGAAACCTTCACTTTTGTTGTTTTTCTTCCTTTTTTTTTTTTTTTTTTTACTGCTTTCCTTGTCACTAGAATTTTAGTATTATAGTTTAACTGAAGTCATTCAGTCAGTTCAGGCATGCGTGTCCTTTGGATAGAAGATGTAAAATCTCAGAGACACAGACTGTCCATGGTAGGGCTTTTTACTTCCTTCCCCAGCTATCTGGTTGCTGTGAAAAATCTTTTCTGCTGCTCAGATTTCTTAAGCCTTCATTTCTGGATCTGTGTCCCTAGGGACATTTGTCAAATCAGAGGAAGCTGCTCTCTATCTTCCCAGATTTTTCTGCAGCTGCAAAGGAGGTAGAACACAGTGCCAGAACAGGTCAGCCTTTTCTCAATCGCACCAGGGAAGTTCTAGGCAATTTTGGAGGTTTTTTTCAGTCTTAAGGTACTGTATCCTTGGTCTTTTAGCTGAAACAGACAGGCAGACGCATGTATTCCCCTACATTCAGAAATGTTTCAGAAGTATTGGATATCCTGGAAGTGGTTGTTTTCCATTGATAAAACTTTGTTCCTCTGCCTAGTCTGTCTGTTTGTCCAACATATACTAAGGTCATACTGCATTTAGTTGTTTGTTTAATCTTAGAGTGGTACTTCAAATGTAAGACCTGATCTGTGATCTTGCATGTCCTCAGACTGGTGTGTCCCTCTTCACTTTCACACCAAGAAAAAAGTTACCTCTCCTAAATGCCTCTAAGTTGCAAATTCAGGGCAACTTGCCAAGGGGTAAATACATCAACGAGAAGCATGGTTCTTCACCCTTGCCCCTCCCCAGCTGTGCCAGTCCAGAAAGAGGGTTTGGCTTGGATGTTCTTGGCTAGAATTACTTCCAAAAGCTAGTTGTCCATCTGTTCGTACAGCGAAGTGCTGTCCAAGGAATCAGTAACACATAACTGTAGGAGACTTGAGTGTTAATCATTCATGAGAGCAGCTGGAGTGAAAGTCAATCCAGAAAACAGTTCTGAATTATCTCAATCTAATATGTGATGTTAAAGGATATTTTACAGTTGACTTCCTCTTGGATTAAACTGATAAAAAGGTAGTTAATGTCTAGAAACACTTATGTCTCCTTGAAAAGCCTGCTTTCAAGGTAATAGCTCAAAAAAGCTTGCATAGTGTTTAAATGTGGCCTTCTTAATTGTGGTTTACCTGGCAAATAATTATTAAATAATATCAGCCTCAGTCATAGCTCAGAATTGTTGCACGCTTCCCAAGTTGTATGCACTGTATCCCTGGTTGGGCTGCTCTGATTTTTCAGACAAGTTGGGAACTTTGCTTCTAAAGTATAGTATGACAGAAGCAGATTCTGTCACTTAAAAGCATAATAAAGAGTACTTAAAGGTTGTAATGATAAAATCCATGTAATAATTTGTAATAATGCAGATTTAGAAACATAGGAATAAAGATGGAATTTGAATTCTAACAGTGTCACGGCCTATTGACCTGCTAAATGCTATCTGCCAAAACACAGTTGCATTATATCACCAGTTTTCATGGACATGCTCACTTCTGTTCATCTAAGTAGCTTATGCATAGCTTTCTGGTAATCATTTACTTAATGTTAGTTCTTACATTCCTGTGGTCTATGACCGAAATTAATGTTCCAAAGCAGGTATTTTAGTTATTGCATTCAACAATCTTGTATTTCTGGCAGTCTCTTGTATTTTAATTTTAAGGTCTGTGAGTTCTGAGAGCAAAAGCTGTCTGGGTAAAAGTTTCAAACATTTTGCACCTATGATTAGTGTCTGTTCTCTTATCAGTAGGGTTGAACTGGTAGTTGGGCTGTTAGATTGCTAGACCTTCAGATTTAAATGTTATACGTCAACTTCATTTATCATTAACTTGGGTAGACCTGTGTTAGCTGTTGCTTTCGCTGTCTGACTTGATTCACATATCTGGGACAGTGAGGTCAGTTGTCACCTATGTGTTGGCTTGATCCAATAAAATTAAGTGCAAAATTGGACGTAAGTAGTGATTATCAAATTTTGCTTTTAGTGCAAATTCTGAATGTGGTGCTTCATATTTTTGGCAGAGAATGGCAAAAAGGTTATATGCAGCAACTCAAATTCCCAAATACTTTGCACGTGTTTCAAGCAGCCTGCAATATAAGTTTTGTTTTGTGTTCATCTTCCATGTTAAATGGATTGTTCTGTCTAAAACTTGAATATGAGTTTTGTATTATTGGAGAATTAATATACAGGAAATGTGTTTATTCTGAAGTGAGACTCTGGGATGAAAACCAGAGAGGCTTTAGCAGAGCTGTTAAGACAACCCGGCTGAGTTATAACAGTAATTTCTTCTTTCAAAATCTGGAAGCAGTAAACACTTCAGCTGTACTTTCTGAATGCAGTGAAATCAGTCCCTTGGGCAGTAAGTGTATGAAAAAGCCTTTGGAATAATCTTTGGATATTAACTCTATGATACTGTGAAAATACTGTAATGCATACTGGAGCTAAGAATGCAATGTTTTACCTCTTCCTTTCTAAAGCCTTAGTTCTGTGCAGACTGGTGTCACAGTGACCTGTTTCAAAAAGACCAGATAGGAAAATTGCTTGATTTACTCAGGTTTTTTTGGATTCAATTCCAGGACAATGAATGGAAAATCGGTGAATATACATCTTTCTGGGGTCTCTGTTATTGAAAATGTTAGCAGTGACTCCACTTTTCCATGCAGCCAGCTTGAGTTGTTGCTGAAATGTGTATATTTTTTTTTCATGTTGGTTAGTTCTCTGTTTTTTTCTTGACTTATGTTTTTTAAGCCATGCTACCCCACGGCTGTACAGTGGCAACCCTGCTAACTGCACTTCAGTGGCAGGTAAAGGTCATTATCTGTATCTGCACCAGCAGTGTTGCAGGTCTACAATCGCACGAAACAACTGAAAATAGCTCTCAGTGACTAAGATTGTTGAGTACTTCAAGTTTTTGCAGTGTTTAAGTAGCTTAATTGACAGCAAAGGCAATCTCTAGCACAATGCCTCAGGGTGACCTGATTTAAGTTTCTTGACAGATTATGGAGGCCTTAGCTGGTATGTTGAGGAGACTTATGGGAACTAACTTCTTAGGTGAAGCGTAGTGAGGTAGGGAGATCTGAAATTGAGGCAGCTCCAGTATGAGGAGTGATTGAAAAGGATAGTATTTGGGGTTAGAAAACCCATGTTCACAAATGGAGGGCTGATTTGGTTCAAGACCATTTCAGTGCACAAGTGTGGTAGAGTTTCACTTCTTCTTTACTCTGTCGAATAAATATTAATTATGTATATAAAAACCTCTTGGTCTAAGATTGTATAACTAGAAGTAGTGAAAGCGTCTTGAAAAGGGGTTGAAAACATTTCATGTTTTCATGCATAGCTCGGACACTGCCTCAGTCCAGAAACATGTGCTTGGGAAGCTTAGTCCTGTCAAGAGAAGATGTTTCTCTTCTTGGGAGGGGGAAGTGAGGAGGAGGATGAGCTGCTTATGTTTGATCTCAATAAAGGGTATGAACAATCTGTATTTCCAATATATGTGTTTTTCAACATTGTATCTCCTTATTCTCCCATTTGAATAGCTGTTCCATTTGGTGTTCTCCTCCAGGACACAATGAGTGCTGTTCAACCTGTCTGTGAATACTGCAAAGCATCATTTTTGTTTTGTGGGGGACTTGAAGTGAAGCAATTAAAATGACAGAACGTGCTTGAGACTGAAAGATTTATGTCTGTGGGAAGACCTTATGAAATTCAAAGTATATTTTAATCAGAAAGAATTGGCTTGGCAGCTGCACAGTTAAAGGTGTGCTGTTTTTTTTCTGAAATGTTAACATAATGTCCTCCAAGACAAATCAGGCAGAAAGAGAACCGCTTTATGTGTATCTAGTATAGCTTATAACGGGTATGTGTATGCTTTGTAGAACTACTAAATTCTAAATCACTGAAGAGCTCTAATAATTAATAGTGATTAAAGCTGCCTTTTAAATTCCTACCCCTGTCCAGTCATATCAAAAGACTTATACCTCCTACAAGAAAAGAAATCCTTAATGCAGAATTTACTCACTTGCATAAATGGCTGTTATTGAGAGAGGGAAGTGCATTGAAAGTAAATTATAATCAAAGATTACAAAAGTTGAAATACTGTATAGGAAGCTTGATACCAAGTCATTGTGCTGGGAAGATGAGCCTCAAGCACACAAGAAAATGAAAAAGTACTGTCTTGGAAGTCCTCACAAAACATTATTACTGGTAAACTGCTCTTGGGAGCAAATTTCTTCCTCTGGAGAGATCTAGACAGTGGCTGATGACATTGGGCTCACTTTGAGCTGGGAGAGTAGTGTCTGTGGGTCAGGAAGTGCTTTGGTTTGGTTCTAGTCAACCAACATTCACTCTGGGCAATTTTTAATGCCAGTTGTTTTTGATTTTAACTTCTACAGTCTTAAGAGCATGACTGGAGTGAAAAACTCCATTGATGGAAGATGTCTGTGGGCCTCAGGTTAGCTGCTTATGATCACCTTTTGGACTCCTGGCAGGTATTTAAAGCACTCACACTAGTTGAATAAGCAGTTGTCGTTTATAGAAAAGTTTTGGGTTAACTTTTTCTGCTATTGTTTACTGAGGTGGTGGCAGACAAAAGTAATGTTTCTTTTTTGGTCTTAGTAGAGTAAACCTAAGGATGTTAGTTACTGGGAGTGAAAGTTTCAGCTTTGTTTCTGCATGCAGTTAGACAAGTGTATAGAGGGAAAAAAATAAGTAGTACTGAGATAGGGAACACCTGCATAGTTTGCATAGCAGAAATAAGTGTGGGGACTTCCTGAAATCTTAGGTCTTCCAGTTCTAAAGTGATGTCAAACTCAGATATTAAATGATATTGTAGTGTGCCTCCTAAGTATTTGGGGTAGTTTGATCTCCAGAATTAGATAATTGGCAGGTTTTAATATGGAGAAATTGTGAGAAAGAACTGTATTATCACTGAATTTTCAAAATAAAACTTTTTTAATGAGGGAAGTAATTTAGATTCCAAGACTTCTAAGTAGTCACAACAATTACAAACAACTGGTGTTAAGATGTCATACTGGAATTTATAGAGCTGTAGCGGTAAACATACATTTCTTACTGTCAATATAGTTAATGTGTTGCTTAAGTATTTAATAACTTTGAAAACTAGGAAATATTATAAGCTGGTGCTCTTTAAAGAAAATCTCTTCAGTCTAGCAAAACAGGATAATATAACAATAAAAAAATCCAAGTTTTTGTTGGATTTCCAACGCTTTGTATCTGGACGCTCTGAACCACTATTATACTAACCCTTTGGATGCAAATATAGAGCAGCCCAGCTTTCGAGGAATATGTTCGGAAAGTTGGCAAACTTCCTGTTAGTCATGCCAAAGAGGTAAATTGTATGCTTTGTCTGCTACAGTGTAAACGGACCGTAGTTCTGTTGTGAACAGATTTAGCTGGAAAATTTTGTGCTAAATATAAACAGCTTGAGAATTTCACCATTAGAATGGCAGGTATCCCATCTTGGTAACATACTGCGAAGAAATTGTACTAACAATAAAGACCTTGTGATGTTTTTGGATTGGTTTTTTTTTCTTTTTTACCTGTGCATTGAGAGATGACTTTTGTTGTTTTGTTGCTTATTCAGCTTATTCAGCATAAATCTTAACTCCTAAAACTAATACCCATATTGTTAATGTCTTTATTTGCAGGTATTGAGCCAAAATTTTATATGTGTTTCATGTTATTGTTCAAGCTGGAAGTGTTCACATCACAGACAAACTCATAATTTGATTATAACCTTGCAGTAGGTTGTAAGTGACATATTTAGACTAATACTGGCAATGCAATAGATTTTTTTGTTTCGGTTAGCTTAGCTGTGTCGGTACTTGGAACCAGCCACCTTTGATACCCTTTCTGCAGGGATTTTAATGTCAGGTGTGGATCTGGTGATAGTTTTATTTCATATGGGGTTAAAATCTGCCATGCATGTAGTCAAGCTATTTTAAATGTTCATGTTAATGTATTTTCTTTAGCTTATTTAAAAGTAATATAGAAATGGTAGCCATTATAATAGGCAGTCATTTTAATTGCCTAAGACTTTGGATTTTTTCTAAATTGCCTTATTTTACAAATTCTTCTTTGATCCAAATTTAATTAAAGAGCAGTTGAGGTTTTTGGTGGAAATGAAGGTTAAATATATTTTCCTGAAGAGGAAGGCCTTACTGGGGATTGGGAGCAATGGCAGTGTTATATTATGTAATGATATGCCTTTCTTGCATGAGTAACTTGAAGAGAAATGTGAACCTACTGTAAAAGATGTTTATATAGAAGTGTTTGAAGCTTGAGTGATTCATGACTCAAAAGATAAGAAAAAGTAGAAGTACCCATATTATTATTATCTTTTTTTTATAGTAGTTACTTGTGGTAGCTGAATTCACACTTTTTCATAAAGATGATGCAAATATACTGTTGTGTATTTATATTGCCATAGAACTGCTGAGGTTCAGTAGCTTCCACTGAACCAGTGAATCTTTGCAATGTATTGCTGAATAATTGATGCTGTAATGTATGTCATCATAAATGGATGAGAAACCTGATTAATTTTGACCTGAGTACAAGTACATATTTGGATATTCTGAGTGTATAGCATCAAAGCATGGAAAGGAAATATACCCCATGCTGAGGAATTTCTTTCTGATACTATGGAGTGGTGTTCACTGCTCAGGTATTAGTATCCAGCAGAGAACTGCTACTGTTCTAAGGCAAGCTACAGTTTCTCTTCTCATGAAAAATAGGCTTAACATCTTGTTCACAGTTGTTAAACTGCTTACGGATTGTCTGGTTGGAAATAAAGGATAACGATCGTGTAGATTCCAAATCATAACAGGTCAAACGTTGCAGTTAGTATGACAGGTACACTGAAGAGGAAAGTGCCATATACTCATTTTTGAAGACCTGTTATTTCACATCATTGCCTGTCATTTTCAGTTACTATGTATTGTATCATGTGATTGAAAATTATGTATTTAGCTCTGTTTTTAAAATATTCTGTTCTGTGCTCAAATCTAGAGTCAGAGATTTTATAATAAATGAAGAACCATTGATGATGGCGGTGGTTAACTCCTTGCAGACATTCCAAGTCTCACATACTTAATAGTGGTTGTGATGCTTGTTAGTCTCTGGACACTTCCTGTAGCAATACTCAGAGGGTGAGTGTCGTTCACATAGTGACAGAAGGATAGGTGGATTTGACACATGGCACCTTTCTACTGTGTGGTTCCTTAGGAGGGCAGTAAAACATGACTGCCTTGTACTTCAGATCACTCCTGTGAATCAGTCAAATGTACTTTCTGTCATCAAAGGAAAAGCATTGCAATTTGATGCCAGGATTACATACCGTTCTGGGCAAACATGTTTCAAAGAATTTACCATGCATGACTGAATGTGAATATTTGCTGTAGCTTTTTCTGTAGTAGCAATAACAACAATAAAAATTGAAATAATTTACCATTCAACTTTTGGTAAATATCCTTTGCCTACCAAAAGGAATAAAATTCACATTAAACAAGATTTTGTCCTTCTACTATAAAACCAAATTAGAACCTTTTTTCTAACTTATATCGAGAGGAAGCTCAGAATGAAGTTTAAGTAATAATTGCTCCTTTATGGAAAACTATTTACTGCTCTTGAAGATCCCTGAACAGGAGGACAGTAGATTTTGCCTGACAAACTTTAAATTCTTGAAAACATAGGAAGATGCTTATCTTCTGTAAAGATCACAGAAATCTGATTCGGTTTCATAATGTAAGAGATCTGAGATTTATATAATTTTGAAAATATAGCGGAGTGTAGTTGACTTGAAATGATCAAAACAGCCACATTTTTCTGCTGGATACAAACATGCAGCCTTGAGAAGAAATTAATGCCATACTTTCTTCTTGTGTTGCAGAATTTACTTGTTGTGCCTTCTCAGACCTCCTCAAAACTATCAACCCATGTGCATAGGATGCTGTAAAGATTGATAAATAGAAGTTGCAAAACAGTAGGTAAGATGTGATAGAGTAAAGCAGTAATAGGTACTTAGAGGTTTAAAGCTGAATTTTGGCAGACTGGTGCAGGGCTGAGCTACCACCATCTGTGAGGTACAAAGGAAGAAAGTCTAGCTTGAATGCTTCAGCTCACACTGAAGCACCATTTTCATAAAAGTCACATTTTTTAAGGAGTATTGTTTAGTCACAAGTGTAAGGAAGGAACTGCATTTAAGAGTATGGATTCACTTGGGGGATAGTCAAATTTGCTTAGCTGCTACCTTGTTCCAATAGGTGAATTCTGATCATTTATTGAAGTATCTGACACAGCAGTAGCCTGTGTGGTATGTGTTGCTGATTATAATCAATAAAGAACAGTTTGATTATTTTGTACAGTTAATCTGGTTGAAGTCACAGATGTCAGCAAAAAGACCTAGAAGCATTGATGGTTTGGATGTTGGATGGTTTGAAGCAGAGACAACCTGAGTGCCTTGTTATCTAGACAGGGAGAGTGGGGCAATCTGTATTATGATCTGAGAAACGGTAGTTTCTCAAACCTAAAATATAAATGATCATATGTGTCTGGTGGGGAGGAAGGGCAAGAAATGATGTTGCTTGTTGGTTTGTTCTGCTTCCTGAAATGGGTTTCCCGCTGTAATGAATGTCTCCTGTAATACTTCTTTGGGGAAAAAAGTCAATTAAAATTGAATTTTATATTCAAAGGTAAATGTTGTGTTTCAATTCTTACTATTAAAAACTGATTTACCTGCAGCAGCCAGGAAATAGGGGTATAGGGTTCTTATTGATAATTTTTTCACTTTGTAGCCTGTTTTTATCCTTCACAAATAGTAAGCATACTAGCAAAGCATGTGTGTGTTTTGTGCTGCTGAGCAAGTTACATGTGGTGAACTAAATGCAGAATTCCTTGGTTTATGTGCAGTGTTCTGTTTACATTCTGCAGCTAGAAAACCTTGCTGGTTTCAAAGTAATGCAGTTCCTAAAACTTGAAAACTCAGTAGTTGAAGCCTGGCTGCAGGCATGATGGAGGCTTTAGTCTCATAATTTAATAACTTTTCCTCATTCACTAGGAGTGTGGTAATGGTTGTGATATGTTCAATGTGTTGTAGTTAGCGTAGTTACAGTATCTTAGAGAAACATTTATTTAAACTATATAAACCTTTATCATAATGGCTTTTGGTAATGAACTGTTGCCTAGATTAAGACCTAATACAAGCCACTTTGAAAAGTTTTTAAATGAGAGCTTCTTCAAGTAGTGTCAGACTAAGATTTCTATTAGCTTTTTGTTAGACTCTGTGAACAATGGTTCATAGTATACAGAAGGGCATGACCAACCTCCTCTAGTGGTTTTTCTGTGGTGGGCTCCTCATGTACTTGGGTAAAGCACTCCCTGCCAGGACATGTACTTGATCTTGGAACGCCCTGCTGGATACCCCTGAGTCCTGGCGATTGCTGCTGTGTTACTTACCTTAGTTGGCCCAGACTGGCCTCTAGAATGGAAAGCTCAGGCATGACTACAGTTAGCCTGCAGGTATTTTTTTAAACTCATTGTGTTGCTAAATAGCTGGGGTTTTGTGTATTATACCATGCTTTAGAGGGAGGTAGCATATTTATTCTCAGAAATCACCTGCAAAAATATGAATGTTGAATACAAGAATATTTAATGTGGCAAATGCCAGAAATTGCTTTGATTGTGAAAAACCCTATACTGAGATACTACAAAAGAACGTTCCTGTTGGTTTTTAATGTCAGTTTGATAAGGAAAGTGTATATCAGCTGAGTTTCACTCAGGCTTATGGGTATTTCTAGTAAATGTTCAGACAGCCTTAAAGTTACTGTGGCTTTCAAGTATATATTTGGTGGTGTCTTATCCCACTATTTCTTCACTTGATTAAGATGCCTCCCAGTGCTAATGAGCTGAATACCACCTTAGTCTTGAAAGAGAACCTGAAATGCATGTTACTTGGCACTTAGATCAGTTAAGATTTTAACTATTTATAAGTTTGTAATTATTTTTTTCTTAACATTTTGTAATCTTGTTATCATTAGAGGTGATGTTGTTCTGTGAATGCTACATTTGCTAGCAGAAGGTTACTGGACATTTTTACATGAGTAAGTATGGGGAGTCAAGGTCTAGAAGCCTGGTTACAGCCTTCATTGCAAAACAAACTTTTGAGTGATTCATTAGTGTTGATGTGTGGGGTTTTTTTTAATGTAAAGTGTTGAAGATACTTGTCTGTAAAGACAGAAATCATATCAAGCATTACATCATAAAGGAACTTTGTATTATAACCGAATTAGGTTTTACTGATTATTCCTCTGATATATTCACACATCTTAAATTGTATTTGTACTAGCACACTCTGGAGCCATCTTCTCTGAATTATAACTACATGAGTTCTTATATTAGAATATAGGAACAGATCTATACTGCTCAGTAGGTCATCTTTACCCAATGAAGATGCTTCCTGCTTCACCATCCAGGCTACCTGTTTGTTGTACAGAGTTGAATAAAAGCAGTTCCATTGTGAACTCTGCAATATTATTAAACGCTCATTAAGTGCAGAGTGTTGTACCTAAGCTCATTGCAGATGCTCCCATGTGAGCCTATGTAGTTGTGGGAGCATATTCTCAGCATATTGTTTTACAGAATGCATCTTGTTGGTTGTGCTGAGTAGGGATTGGAGAGATGTCAGAAGAGAATGGAGGAAACGCTTAAAAGCAAGATAGGAGCTCTATTCCTGTGGTATTTTTAGTATGTGGAGCTGAAATCCAAATTCAGGATACAAAGGAATCGCAGTAATAAGTTGCGGAGAAGAGCTTTGAAGGAAGGTGGGAATGTGCTTTTGGATATGATTTCAGGATATAGCCTTGGGTCCTGTTGAATATGTTATTTGCAGTGTACTGTGAGTGGCTCCATAGACCGTATTTCTCCATGCTCTCCTTAAATCTGTTTGGTGGAATTCAGCCCTGTTTTATAGGGATGGGGCCGGTAGCCAGGAATTATCCTTTGAAAGTGATGCTGAAAGTATCTGTGCCGCATAATATTGCATATTTCGTATTCTTGTAGTAATTTGCTCTCTTGTACTCTTTAAGAAATAATAACAGAAGACAGTTAAGTGGAGGACTAAAGAATTCAAAGAAGTCAAACTCTACAAAACATCTAAATCAGTACCAATTTTAAACGGCCGTTCAATCCCTTTATTGTGTGCAAGAAACATGAAGTTTTGAAGCATGAAACATGTATCAGAACCAAATTTCCTAATGCTGGAGGGGGTTGGGACAGCACTGTTCCCTGGTTTATATCTCAAAATATGAAGCTATTAGCGGATTCATTTAGCAGGGGTGATACAGTAATGTGGTGATGAATGCCAACAGGATTAAAACATAAGCTTTCATGCTTTGTGTAATGGACCACGTATTTTGATTTGATTTTGCTTTTTACGGCAATGCTTGGTAGCAACAATAAGAAAAGAAAAAATAAAACAAAAAATACCTTGGAAAAACCACACACAAAACACAGAATAGGAAAATACACATAAACCCAATGAAAATGCATCGGCAGAAATATTTTCCACATTGAAAAGATGTATTATAAGAGAATGCTGGAATTTATTCTTGTATTCTCAGTAAGTTTGAAATCCAAATGCTACTGAATTAAACTAGGTTATCACCAAGAATTTTGAGAATGCAGAATACCTAGGAAATATCTATGCGGGCAAAGCTATAGTTTAATTCTCTAGTTCACAGTGTGGAATTCTGCAATGGAATTGAGAAAACACGTGCTACTTCAGCACTTTTCTTTATTCAGTATTCTTGTTCTATAAATAACATCACTAGCATTTGAACCAAAGCCTCTTCATAGAAATGTAGCTGCAGCTAATTAAGAAAAAAAAAAAGGGGGGGGGGGGGAATGGGGAGCTTATGCTAAAAAATACTCCAAAATATTCAGAAAGTCCTACTGAATTTTGTGTAAACTTCCACAATTGGGTGTGCTTTATGCACTCATTCCCACAGTAGAATAGGTTAAGAGTGTTATAAGTAGGCTTATGCTGTAAGCAAATCCAGGGTTCAGGGCAGCTGATTTGCTGACTGGGCTTTTGGGCAGTCGAGTTCCATCTCTGCCTACATTCCAGGAAGTGAGGACAATAGAATAAACAAACAGTGATTAATAGTTTTTAGGCTCTCTTTAGCTCCAGTTTGTAAGTTTAAAAAAAAAAAAAAATTAAAAAAAAAAAGATGGCTACTTCAGCAGTAATTAACTGACTTGAAAAATGTTCTTTCTACAGTCACATTTTTTCAAGCTAGTCTTAAAATCTAACCTAGTATAGGCAATTTTTGTTTTTCTCAGACTCCACAAGATACATTCATTTTTCTACTATTGAATATTCAGATAACTGAAAAATATGTGACTTTAAATGAAGTTGTAATTTTGAAACATGGTATTCTACTCATTAGGTTGCTCTGGTAGTATGTGCAAATGCATTGTTTTGTTTCTTCCCTTGTTCCTTCATGTCCTTCCTTCTCCGTCACATTTCTGATCAACACTTACATGAGCAGATAAACCCTCCAAATAAACTATAGAAAAATACATTTCCAGTTCACCATGTTTAGTTTATAGCTTGAAAAACAACAGCTGATTTTTACTATTTATTTTTTTAGCAACAACGCTGTTACAGAACTGCATCTGAAAAGAGCAGATTTCAAAGCAGTTTCCCAACCATTTAAATCACAATGATGGTAAAATAACAAGCTGTATTGAATCATAAAATTTATTTAGGGACCTTTGTCAGATGTGATTAGAAAGAAGCAGAAGTGGGATGGTCACTTCATCCTCTGCTACATCAGATTTTGTTGTCCCCTAGATGTGGTATGTTCTTTAGACATTAAGTTTTTTGGTACGAGTCCAGTGTCAGTCTTAATTGCTGAAGGCTTGGACTAGAGGTAAAGATGCTTCCAGCTTGGTGCTCTCAGAACTTGGGTATTTGAAAGTCCTTTGTCAACAAAGGACAGAAAGTGAAGAAATGTATCAATGTTGCAGGTGACTGAAATACTTCACAATCACATTTGAAACAAATTATAGAAATTTAAAATATGTTCAAGTAATGAAGGAGTAAATAGTAGCTTCCAGGAAGTAGGGTGGCTAGCAAATTCCTGGGCTGTACTGAACAGGACTCTGGCATGTTATTGTAATAAAAATACTTTAATTAAAGATAAATCCCTTATATGCTGTTATAGCCACCTAAGGAATGCATTAGATATGCAGACGTTCTGTGCACTGAACTTGCTTTTATCCTAACCTTAAATTTTAGCAGAAAATCCATGAGGTGCAGGCTGGTGGCATGCATTTAGATTAAGCTTAGTTGTACATTCTTTGTGCATTGCTGAAGACTTGGTATGTGTTGAAAAGTTGAATGAGTTTTGATTAAGGGGCTAAATTTCAAAGTAGCAAACTGTTAATTGTAATGCATGTGCAGGTGATCCTGCAGGATTCTAAAGTAATTCTCCTAATATAAATTTTATTTATTCTGACCTAGTAAATCTATTAACCTGCAGTTAATAGTTGCGTTGGCACAAAGCTGATGTTACTTAGAAGCCCACTGAAAGGGGAAAAAATAAATAATTTTTCTAACCAATTTAAACAAGCAAAACATCCTATGATGATTTTATTCTGTTGGAAATGTTTTTGCCAGCTTTGGTTGGTTAAAATTTGCAAGAATTTTGTTGCTATAGGCTTTCCTCAGCTAAGAGGCATTCCTTGTTATGTAGTGTGTGTGTGTGTGTGTACATCTGTGTAGTACATCTGTGCCTCTAGAAGTGGTCAGTCTTGTAAACTTTAAGGTATTTGAAGAGGTGGTCGTGTTTATTTCATAGTACTGGGGAGGAGGATTGATAAATTGCAATTTATTTTGGTGTTCAAACTGATTTGGCAGTCTTCATGAGATGAGTATTATAAACCTATATGCTGTATTAGCTTTTGTTTAGAGTAAAAACTAACTAGGAAAAAAAAGAACCAAAAAGCTTGAAATAGACTTTCTGCCATCTTTTAAAAACAAAACAGAACGATTAGTTCTACTTTCATTTTTCTGCAATCATACTTTAAGAAGGAGGTTCATTGTGAAGGGAAATTGCCTGGAGAGGCTTGAGCTGCAATATTTTCTACGAAGTTACTCCACACAGACTGTAAACCGTAGAAAAACACAGTTAATGGAAAATAGATGTCTTTGAGAGGTCAGTGTGCTTGTTTAATTTGTTAATACCCAGACTTGTGCCGCAAGCTTTTTGTTAAGTCACTAGACAATTTCAAGGGGTGTGTGTGTGTGTGTGTATATATATATGTATATACTCAGAGTTCACTTATTATGACATTTTAAGTGCAAGTAATTTGGAAGCTTGGATTGAATTTTATTTTGTTGAACTTAAAGCTATTCTTTTTGGCAATGCGAATTCCGATTCCCAAAGAGAAAAAGAAACTTACAACTTCCTGACTTGCTTCCTTTCCAGTGTGTTGGCAGAAGGTTCTTTAAAACTAGAAATTAATGGACTGAGGATAAGTAATTAACTTGTTTGTATCTTGTGTTACAGACCCGATTACTGGAAGCATTCCACATGGTCAAGCAGTACTTTCAGAAAAGCTTCTTTTCTATTAAATGAAGTTTAATTTTGAGGTAAGGTTCTGTTTAATTTTCTATGATGCATATAATGACATAAAAACTCCTACAGTAATTAAAAACTTTTCTCTATTGCCTGTATATACTAGTGTAATATTTTCTGTAGAGAATGCATAAAATATATACAGCTGTGGCTATAATGGTGAAGAGAGAAATCAAGCTGAAACATAACTGTGATGCATGACTATTGAAGCTCCAAGTAAACATTGCAATTAACAGCCAGGAGACTAACCTGACCATTACAGCTATTGGCTATTTTTAAACAGTTTCCAGGGAGACTGGAGAATATGATCATATAACAAATGAGTTCTCTAAGCCTTAGGAAAAAGGGCCATGCCTTTCATTGGTATGAGAACAAATAGCTGAGAAGATGACTTGACTTCGTCTCATCTTAATACATGTAAGAGGTGGCAAAAAAAACAGGGCAAAATATCATTACTAGAATAGCTTCACAGATACATTAACATTTCTATACTGTAATGTTTTGAGAAGAGAATGTCACAAAGTGGTACGACTCACTTTGGGCAAAATGCTGATAAATCTTGGTCCAGATTCTTAATCTCTTGGAGTTATTTTGACCTTGTACACATTACTGTTCTAAATGTGTCTCTGGCTTTGACTGCTCATCTGGAAATGGTGCTTGTAATAGTAAAAGGTCGCTAATGGAATTTTGTCCTACTATTCTCCATGTTTGAAAAATGTCTTTAGTGAGCTTTCAAAGCAGCCTATAATTAAAGCAGCATGTCAGCTTATATCAGATATGTCTAAGGAAAAGGTTAAATGAAGTAAAATCACTAAAGAATAAATAGTTATTTAGGATACATGTTTCATCATAGGTACAAATCTTAAGGCTAGATGGTTAGCAGCACTGTTTCGTCCTTGTTATTATACAGTTAGAGCTAAATATTTATAGAGCGTTCTTATAATCAGGCCTGTCAGTGATAACCTTATAACTATTGTATTTTTAAGAATTACCATTGCTTTAAATCCTCATCTGTGATGTCCTCATTTTCTTCATTTCATTGATGCTGCTGTCAGATCATGGTTACCAGCTGTGGTATCAAATAATATAGCTAAAGGTCTAAATTAGTATTTGATTTTAGAAACTTTTTAAAAAGTATTATTTATTTGTGTACTTAGACTAATTATGTCTGGCTTTATAACTGATTGAACTGGATTGGTAACTACTTCCTAATCAAACAAAACAGGTGCTTTTGTGAATATTCTTGGTTTCTTCGCTGTGAACAGAGATTTCCCTCAGGAAACGTTTTCAGTTCATTCGTGCTGGCCTGATTCAGGAATGAATCTCTCAAAGTCCACAGTGATTTCCCTCCCTTCTGTCAGTGCTGCTGGCTGTTGGATATGTAAGTGAATGGTGGGAGAATAAACTTGTGCTCAAGAAATTTAGTGACTTCTTCGCACAGCATCTTGGTTAACTGATGGAACAATATCCCTGTAGTAGCAGAAAGTAAGCATAGTCTCTAGTGGAATGACTGGCAGTGAAGAACATGAATAGCTTCAAGCCTTTTTCTTCATGTGTACACTAGAAGGAAAACAAAAGCTAAAAATTCTTAAAATTCTTTTGGTTGGCTTTAAATGTTGTGCTTTCTTGGAATTTACTAACACAAAAATGACCAAGGAGGCTGACTTTTGCCTGTCTGCCATGATTCAGTGGTTTTTCTGCATCAGGTAGTTTGGATATTAAGATACGAGAAACTTGATGTTAAAAAAACCTTGCTGTTATATGGCTTTATTATGGCTCACTTGTCAATATTGAATGAGTCTGAAAAGCTGCTTGCATTGTTGCTCTTCAGTAGATTGGCTAGCAGTTCTCTGAGAAGAAATCTTAACCTTCCTTAATTTAGTTAAAAGCCATATCAGTTTGTAAAACAGCAGAGCCAAACAATTGCAGCGGATTGTAAGCAAAGTAAAACCAATTTTTTTAAAAAAAGAACGGAAAAAATGAAGTGTGTGTGCTAAATTATTCTGTTGACTCTTTCTTTCATAGCTGGAAAACATTTTAAAATATTGCTATCGGAAAATGCATCTCAGTGTCCTAATCTGTATTATACAACATTGGTTCTTAAAGGGGGAAAAAAAACCCCAAAAATATGTTTTACATGGAGAATAGCTCAGCACGATATACTCTCTCCTTCTAGGTAACTGAAGAAAATGAAGTCACATTCATTTTAGTATGTTTTACCATTTAAGTTGCTTTAATGGTGGTGATAGTTGAATTTTTCTTAAAGCAATACTGATACCATGATGCACGAAATGCTTATGGACTTATTCTGAAGATAAATATTGTGTGTCAGCATATAACTGCTGCTGCAGCCATTACGGTCGCATAAGGCAAGCAGATATGCTCTTATGCTGCAACAATTTTGAGTGTTGCTCCCTTCATTCTGAGATTGTTCTGTTTGCGTTTTGGTTTTTTTTGTGGTGGGTAGTGCGTTGTGGGTGATTTAAATTAGTCACTCTTTTGTGTTGTGCAGTAACTATAGTCTTTGTAAACCAAGTTATCACCAATGGTGAGCTGGTTTTAAGTCCCCAACCTTGATCACTGGATCAAGGGGATTTCCATGTATTGCATGTGTTGAATATTCAAAATCATCACCCCAAGATAGAAAGCTTTTTAATCAACTTTGTTTCTGTTCTCTGGACTAAAATTCTCAAAAAGGCTTTGTGAAGTCTGTAAGTACAGAAAAGTGCTGATGTGTACAACTTTATTTCTGGGAACACATAGACTAAAGATGAAAATGGTCAAAAGGCTGTTGAATTGCTTTCTGAATTGCTGTATCAGCATTGGAAGAACTCCCTCAAGTAAGAATACAGTAAATTAGTTTATTGTTAAAATTATTTATTCTAGACATCTTTATCTTTTTTGTATGTGATCCAAACAAAAAATTACAACTTCTTATTGATGCCCTTATTTAGGGTGAGTAAATAATCAGGTGAAAAGTTTTCTAGGTCTCTTCAGGGTGAATGAAAAATCATATTTAATCTTGTTGTTTCATTAAAGCAGCAGTGCGTAACAAACTTCCCTTTGAAATGTCCCATAAAACTTTCTGTGTTTCCAATGTAAAGGTTATTGAGGCTCAGGAAAACATAACTGTCTTGTTGAATGTGAGAAACTCTTAAGAAATTTAAACTTAGTTTCATGTACTTCAAGTAAAGTGCTGGGTAAATGGCTGGGGGAAGAAGACATTGTTGAAGGCCTGTGCTGGTTCTGACAAAGAATGAGTGGGGAAGCAGAGACGCCTGGGGGGGAAGATGATCTAAGCAAATGAATGGCAGCATCCAAGTCTCTTTTCCTGAACAGTGACCTAAACCCGAAACAGGATATTACTTTCAGCTTTTGTTAATAGTGTCACTTAAACGTTGCAGTTGCACTTAAAGTAACTGCTGCAGTGTGTTTTCCACAAGAAATGAGCACTTCGGTGAAGAACAGTTGTAACACAGCGCATAATAAGCAAGTAGGAAACACCAGTAAAACTGATTCCTGCCAAAGCTGGATAGATTCCTGCTTTGAATACCAGGCTTGCTTGATGAATTTTTCAATATTTGATTGCAGTATTTTGATGCCTTTTTTTCACCATTTTGAATGAAGTGTATGTTTTATTCCAAGAGAATAGGATGTAAATAGAACTTGGATTTGTGAGGAAATCTATTTGATCTTTTTATGCGAAATAGAGAGTGGGCTGGGAAATAGTGGTATGGGATTAGCAAGAAAAGTGTTACACAAGGAAACATTTCACTCCTGTCTTGCCTAGTTGTTACAATAAGGTGCATCTTAGAGGGAAAGGATTGGAGTTGCACAAGCAAATAAAATACAACAGCATAACAGGACTATTCCTTATAATGGAACATTTCTGTAAGAGGGAGAGGTATGTGGAAGTCTTGAAAAAGTAGGTCAATTAATCTTATGTTTATGCAAAAGATTTCTAGTGTAGGTTTTAATAATACTGTACATGATTCAGGTAAGTAATATAAGATTTAGCACAATGCTTTATTCTAAATAGATACATATCTTGTAAAATCAGTGATTTGTGGCATTTCTTTTATTAACTGTGGTAGTAGCATCCCTGCCTCTCAAAAAACACAGTGGGTTAATGCCACTAGTATCAGCAATTATACTGAAGTTTTATTTCAAATTTTTCCATTGAATATTTTCTCTGTATCTTTCTGCTGCTAGTCCATGGATTGGATTACTTCGAATTATTCAAGTATTGCATTATTAATCAGACTGTAAATGTATAATTCAATATGAGCAATCCAATGAGCATTCCCTTGCAACTGGAGTTGATTAATGATGCTCAGCCTGCAGTAACTATCAGGAGGTTATATTTTAAATGCTTGATGCATGTCATTGAGGTCTGAAATTTACAGCTGAAGTAGTCAGCCATTCAGTTAGTGATGACAATGGAGGGGCAAAGAGTAGGAGAAGCGCTTTGACCCTGAGTGGACTTATTGTACTAGACAACGTATTAGGAAAAAGTGTTTTCTCTTCAATCCCTTTTCAATTGGAAACTTTCTCAATGATAGACAATGCTTAAAAGCCATGATGATTTTCAGGGATGTATGTGTGCATGTGCTTGTATCATACATACACAAATATGCTGTATTTATGTAATATTGGTGTGTTAGTATGCATGTACTTAAAAATATAAATAATATATCAAAGTCAAGTAGTACATCTAAAACTGAGACTTAGTATATCATTAAACATGTTATTTACCATGTTAGTCACTTTAATACCTTTTTACTAACACACGCTTTTTTTTTAAATAAAGCTGAGTTCTTTAATAGTTTTATTGTGAACATGTTGTGTGTTTCTACAGTTGTGGTTTATTTGTTCCTTTTCAGGTTGTGATAGATACCAAAAGAGTTAACAGATCTGTATTAAGTATTGGCTTAATCTCTTGCCCATATATATTGTGCTTTATTATTTGCTACAGAAATAGTGTGCTTGAAAAAAATCCAGTGCTTTGCACTATGGGTAGAAGAAAACCTTGGTGAGAACAGATAAGGATAGATATGGATTTCCATTTAGAAATACACCCCTCCTTTTTTGTATGTTTTTATATGAAGTTAGAGGGATGATATTATAATATACTCTATTTTGAAATACAGTTTTATAGCAGTTGAATTTTCACAACATTAATAGCAGCTTAGATCTAGGGATTCTATTGGACTGATTGTTCCTTTAAGCCAGGAATTGTTTTCAAACATAATTTTAACACTTAAACTCCAGAAAATTTAATGTGTGACATCAGGACCTTGTAAACAGTTTTCCGTTTTTTCAGAAAAGAAGCGCTGGTTCCAGACAAGGCCCGTTTCCTGGGTGGCAAGTTGAGTCTATATTTTGTGACAGACAGAATTCCATGATTCTGTAGCTACTTTAAGCTGGAGAGGTTTTGCACAGTGATGGAAAGAATGAGTGTCCTTGCACAGCTGTCTCCTATGTTGTTATTTATCCAAGTTTTGTCTTAATTTTTGTCTTATCTTTCATGGATTTATTTTCGGGACTGCCTGAAACCCACTGTGGAGGTCAGCAGTAAAAAAGAAAGTTTTGGCATAGGAGCAAGAGCTTGGAACGCTTTAGACATTATATAAAAAAGAAAACTAAATCAATTTGGCATTGTAATGTTGTCTGTGGAAATCAACACTGAACTCTCCACTGGAACTGGGAAATGAGAAACATTAATTATAATTTATTGTAGTGAAAAAGATGTTCAGGTATTGCTTTTAGGTCTTTTAAATAAGTTGACATAAAGTAATATTGTTATGATTATTTTCCTTTAAGTATGTGCTCTGAGGAGGAGGTATTTTCAGACTGTATATTTAGCATCATTGGTGAATCTGTGAAATTTCCAACTGGGAAATCTTGTTGCCCTACTTACTGTAGCCTTCCTTAGCTTAAGACCTTTTTAAATGGAAAATCTGTTTGCAGGTAGAAACCCTACTGGGAGAGTAAGTCATTGCCTGTCCCTCATTTGCAGCTGAGTTGCTTGAATTGCAGGACCACTTCAAACACTTGTGACCATCTGCCTTTAAGACATTCCTCTGATTCCCATTAAGTAAAAAAAATCTTCACTCTTGGACATGGCTACTTGGTGAGTGTTCTCCTAGGTAGCCAAAATGATAACTGTGAAAGGTTGATCCCAGCTAAAACAAGTTGAAGCCCTATCTGTCTTTAAGTAGGAAATGATATCTAGCTGTAAATTGGATCTCAGATTGATTTCCCATTTGCTGCTGACTGTAATCAACAGAAGCAGTGACAATGACAGATTTATTTTTTTTTCTCACCTGCACTTGGAAAACAAGCTCCTCTCTTTTTTTTATGCAGTAACTTTTTTGTTGCCCTCAGGTCTTTTTATGTAATTGCAAAGGGTGGTGGCTTAAATCTTTTAGGAGGCTGTATGTAGTGCAAAATACTGGAATGAAATAGGAGTGATGTGTAATGGTACAAGATGGTGTTTATTCCTTTGTGGTCCTGTTTCATCTATGAATTTCCCCGCTAAATTGCATTCCCCATCGATGCTGTTGACCATGAGCTGAGGTGGAGGAGGTCCTGGTAGGTAATTTTATTCTGACTTAAGCTGGGTTTTCTGGAGGGATGGCTTCTGTGGAGAATATTCTTCAAAATCCTTTTAGTAATTGACACGTTTTAAATGATGGTGGTAGCTGGAGTTCAGTGCATTTTTGTTGTTGTTATGAGTTTATGCCCGTGTCACAAATCCTAGCCTATCTAACATCCTCTCTTTTCAGTTGTATATGCAGAATTGTGTGTGTGTGTTCATATGCATCTGTTCATATATACATATATATGTCTATGTAGAATGAGTGTTTTTCCATATATAGCATATCTCTGGTATATTCCTGCTCTGTGTGAATAAAGCATTTTAAGACATCTGCGAGATCTAATATTTACAAGACATAAGAATCATTTAGGAACATCTTGAAGTAGGCTTTGCTAAGAAAAATAATGGAATATCTGAATTCAGGCTCAACCATTTGAAGTCTGCCAAGTTGACTTTGAGCTTTTCAGTAGGATTACTGCCAGAGTCTGTCTCTGCACACATTTGATGTAGGAGGAGGTTTGGCCTTAGATTAGCACACAGTTGGCAGTGTGCGAGGCTAACTATAATCTAATTGACATGTAATGTTTGCGCACACTGTTACACCCTGATAAAAGTGCAGCAGTGTTTTATGATCCCTTCCTTTCTGTCTCTGTTGTAGGAGTAGCGGCTGCTTTGGCATTTAGTCCTGATCAGAGGACTCCTGAATCCTCAGATTTAGGTTTTTCTGAAGCTTAAACTTGTTCAGAAATTTTCATACACCAACCTGTAGTTTCCTTCCTTATCCAGTAGTTGTGAGCTTTTTACCTTCAGGGTATGGAGTACTCTTAAAGCCGCAGTGAAGTGAATGCTTATGTGCTTTCTAGTACTGTCTGATTCTTAGTTATGATTTTATTTAATGCTGTATTTGTATGTAGTATCTCCTTGAATGATCAGATCATATTTAACTCAGAGTAAACCCTAAGATTTTGTCTTTACTGGACATACTTACGTATTCTTTAGTTTCTGGTGACTTTTCACAGTGGGCTATCAGCAGGATATACTTTTCTTTACTTTTGGACCCATGTTTTACTATTGTAACTATTAAGTATCTGTCCTGTACAACAGGCACATAATGGCAGGGTTTAACAAGAAGACAGGAAGCATCAGTATCTGCTGCTGTTTTGTATTTATGTAGATGTAGTGTATTATGGAAGTCCCTGTTAGGTTGCATACTGAGCATTTGGAGTGGGAAGCGTTTTTACTGGTATGACAAGTTCTGGACTTACATCCTGGTGGGGAAGACAGATAGCATTTGATGTCCCTTTTGTTGCCTTTTTTACTTGATTTATTTTTTTTTTATCACTGTCTTAAGACTAAAGAAGGACACTGGTAATGAATGTTTCCTATGACTGATTTTTGCTGTTGTTTGTATTCCTGACAAGCTCAGTAGATACTGATGTTTAAATAAAAATTGTAGCTCGAGCACTTGTATTTGTATTGAACCATACAGTTTTCAAGTGCACTTAATCTTTCTATATATGGTTGTTTTAACATAGAATGACTTTTAGCACACTCTATGTACTTGAACAGAGAACGTTAGAGTTAGCTTGCCTGGAGAGTAGCTATAACTTTCTAACTGGGACCTGCTTTGCCATGCTTTGCTTAGTATAAATGACAATCAGTGTCCAGGCTGTCAACCTAAATTTTCACTGAATGACTGGGCTCTTTATCTGCTTTCCAAATGGGCCTTCAAGAAATAAAGATTTTCCAAGTCAGGAATTCTTTCACCTTTATCCTCAATTTGGGAAGATTGTGGATGAGCAGATGAAGTTCACAGCGGAGATGATGGTTTGGTTGCCAGCGTGTTTTGTGTAGTTCTCCTTCAAGTTCTTCTAAGCTTACTTAAATAAGTGAAATGCTGACTTGCTAGACTACAGTTGCATTCATTAAAATAACATTTTATAAATGTTTACTTTTTCCTGCCTCACTTCCTGTTTTTGTGAACTGCTTTAAATGATTGTACTAACTGATTATTGGGATAAATTGATCAAAACCTGCTGAAAGCAATTTCAGTGCCTGTTAAGTCCACCGTTTCATATCAAGTCAATGAGAGCAAAGAACTATTCCACATAAACCCCACCACAGAGTTGGCAAAAATAATTTTAGTTGAGCCTCACTAATTTTCTCATTCTGTGTAGCAAAGCTGTTTCTAAAGACTTGTCTACCCCATTTAATTATGCATGATGATGCTGATCAAAACAATCAGTATGGATTTATTTCAGGGATTTCAGTAGCTAAGTGGATTTTATTTTATGCAGTTTCAGCTTCCATAACAAATTAGAAGGCTTTTTGTAAAGCTCTTAAGACACTTGAACAGACTATTAATTGTCGTTGTGTTCCCTAAGGTAGGTAATTGAGCAAAGTATGTAGGAAGTAACTGTTGACCACCACTCTCTTTAAAGAAAATGATCAAAAAGTTCCAGGGTGGCATAAGGAGATGTTCAGGAGCATGGGAGGAAAGCAACAGAAGAATTCTTATATGATTTACTGTGACACTCTTTTCTGGATTTTAGCAATACTGTTTCTGTACCTGAAGAAAAAGATTCCTTGATTTTCTTTTGAATGGGCAGAGTGTATTACTGTACAAAACTCAACATTTTCTAGAGTCTGCCTACAAATGTCACTTTAAAAAAAAAAAAGCAAATGCAAAGTAATATCTAGATCACAGTAGGTGAACCCAAGAGGTCATACCATAGCTGTGTCATTTAATGACTATATTAACAGCTCTGAGTGGTTTATTGCATCCTACTTTGGGGCTGTTGCCAAGAATGGCAGGCATAGTTCAGAGCTTTGAATTGCAGCTTTGAATTAATTCAGTAAAAAAAAAAGCATTGAGGTGTGCTCAAAGGTTGTAAACCTAGACATAAAAGCTTAAAATTTTTCCTTCAAAACATTATAGCATTTCAGCAGTTGAAAATAATGTGAATATACTGAACTGTGCAAGCCTGGATTTAACAACCCACTTGTTCAGTTCAGCCTATTACTGTTGTTGGTGTGATTTAGAATACTCAAATCTGCTGCTTTGGAAAATTGTTTTCATATCAGCTTAACTCTTCCACAGAAAATAAAGTATTTGTAATCTTTGTTTATTGTTCTTATCCTATAATTTACCTATGTGCTCTTAAATTACCAGAAATCAAAAAATATATTTGAAGTTGTTTAAGTATATATCCAACTATAAGTAAGTTGCAGCTCTTGTGATAGACCTAGATTAGCCTTACAAGCAGTTCTCTTCAGTTTAAAAAAAATAATGCAAAAGGCCTCCCAACAACAAACCCCACAAAAAACCCCGAATAATAACCTCCCCCCAAAAAAATCCCAACCAAAACAACCCAAACCCGAAATAAAACACCGAACAAACCCACACCAAACAAAAATGTCTTCTGTATCTTGGATACTGTTTTTATACTCCTAGGATCTGTGAACATCTTTCTCACCATCCTCCCAAGGACTGTCTTAAATGTAGAGATTCTGTCTCTAAACAGAATCATTACATTTGGAGAGGAACCAAGCAAAAGGATGTTGATTCACTTCTAATTTCTACAGAAACTCATGTTGCCTGTCTTCAGCTTTCTGCTGCAGGGCTCTTACAAAATAAGAACAGAAGCCTGGAAGGCCTCTTCAAAGAGTTGAGTGCCATATTGGAGACTTCTGCTCCTGAGGCTAATGACGTCTATGTTAGACTGATTCCAGTTGAGCTCTTTGTTTCTGCTATCTAAAAGCTATTTCAGCTCTGTTTGGACCAATGACATTCCTCCTGTAGTCCCTTGTAATTCATACTTCCTTTTGAAGATACATGCAAGCAAGTTAGTTTGCAAATATGCCTTTTGACTTAAAAAGCAAACTGTAGTTGAATTGCTAATAAGCTGACTGTCCTATAAACAACTCTTAATTAGACTCAGATATTTTAGTCTCTTATATAATTCTGCTTGAGGGTACACCCTTTCTGGGTTCATAGCAAAATAGATGCTGTTCCTATACAACTATGCGTGAACTGTGAATGCTATGATTAATGCTTACTAATGATTAAAGCCTACTTTCACAGTAGCCTTTCAAAGCTTGCCTTACTTCACCTTCATTTTACTGTTTTTCAAGTGGGTTGTTTTTAAGATTCAGCATTGCACACAACATATTAATGCTGTGAATTTTTCCTGAGATTTTTGAAGATTTCAACTGTAAACTTGGTTATCAGGATGTGTGGTGTGTGTATACAGGAGATGTGGTTGAGTAGGGCTTTCTTGGGCCAGGGGGACATATAAGAGGCCTTCATATAAGGTGGTCCTCATGTAAGAGGCCATCATAACTGATGGAAGGAAGGATTACACTTTTTGTGCTTGCTTGTTCAGGCTTGAAGAGTTCTGACGAGTCACCCCAGATACCATGCGATGCCCGAGGTTGTCAGACTACTTTTGGACTCCCCTAAGCTGATATCTTTGTACTCATTGCCTGTTTAGAACATAAACTTTTACTCTATTCATTTACTGCTCTTGCCTTCATCTTTGAACTAATTAGAGGGAAATTGAGGTTGGTTTTTTTTTTAATGATTTTTTTTTTCCTTTCTGGTCACAAGAAGAGTGCATACTGCTCCCTTCTAAACTTACTGATAAGACACAACTTCCAGTCTAGTGTTTAAAAGTGGGATGTTTGCACATCAGTGATAGTTGTCCCTGAAGCACCTCTCTACACTGTTCTCAGTGAAATGACAAAGCAGCTGACCAGCGATATCTTCAGTGTCTTGTCCATCAAGGAGTTGATGATGTAGGCCTTGCTATGACATACAGACATAGGTTTCAGGCGTAAAACCCACAGGTGATCATTCAGCTCCTATACAATGTTCTGGTGGAGAATCAACCTAGTGTTCTAGGAAAACATATTAATAGCACCCTTTAAGCACTTTTGAGAGCATTGTGGTATAAATGAGTTACAAATTGACAGCAGTGGAGGGTGATCTTGCTTGGAAAGAAGCAGTGTGATCTTTCATATGACAAGCATGTAAGATTCCAACAGCAGCAAAAACCAACTAGTTTAAATGCCATTGTAAATTTGTAATAGAATGTGTGTTGTTATCCTCCATGCCTGTGCAATCATCTACCTGCTCACATGCTTTGTGGTTCCATCATCCTTGATTTTGAAGAATGACACTTTCATTTGCGGTCAGAATCTTGGAAACATCAAATATAGCTATGAGTACAACTGGGTTTATACTTTTGAGTGTCTGTTGCTTAATGAGGTCTTACCAGGTGCCAGTCCACTAAACAAGTATCTGGTGTGTTGCAATATAATTAGATGTTCAACTGTCATGAACAACAGAAAATGTAATGTGTCCTGTTTCCCTGGTGCCCTGTGCCAGCAGTTAGGTGGTGGGAGTATTGAAAAGAATAGAGAACTCTTGTCCCACTGGATTTTCTTACAAAGTTAATCTAGTATAAAAATACATAGCTTTGCCTATACTAGCATGTACAGATGCAGGTTTTTAGACTTTGACAGTCTCATGACCTAGATTTGTGTTTGCTCAAGCTTGAATGAACCAGTTAAGAAATATCTCCAGGGAAACAGACCTCTACTAAATCATAGCAGAGCTTTGCTTTTAACCATAGCGCTGGCAGCGGCAACTTTCCTTTAACTGGGTAGGCGTAGTCCATGTTTGATGGTGTCAGTGTTAGCTGTTCTACATTTGCCTAGTTTAGAAATCCAGATATTTCTGGACTGTGTTTTACTTCAAGCTCTTTATTGGCAAGGGTGTGAAATGGGAGGCAAAGAAGTGTTTATATCCTCACAGCATTAAGCAGAGGTAATACTAAGCTGAGATTTTGCGTTCTTTGTTTGCTTAGAAGCGTAGTTCAAAATGTACAGGTAACATCCTGGCCCCATCAGCTGTCAGACCCCACAGATACTAGGGTAGGAATGGTACAAATAAAACCAAGTGGGTTTGTGAATGATCCCACACATCAATGTTCACTAACTGGTCTCCCCTCGAAATCTCATTCTCCCATCTGGTAAGCCATTCTTCCCCTGGTTTATTGTATGCTTTTAGTTTGATAGTTGATTCCTGTTGGTGTTATGTGGTGCAAACTTCTGTCCTCGTCAATATTCACACAGCCTTTTGATAAAGAAAAATTCTGAGACACAGCCTTTTGTTAAACAAAAATAATCTAACTGTTCATTGAGTATGTATCTGCTTCTAAGCCCACACCTATTATAACTTAACAGTAACAGCATCCCAGCTCTAGCTGTTGTGAGAATGTGTCTATGCAGAGAGCTTTTGGGAAGGATACAGTAAATTCAACTGAGAATTGACTAAGGCTGTGCAAATGGTAATACAGGTGCCTGCTGCAAGATCTGTTCTCCCGGGGTACAGTGACCATTCCTTACCACATGTTGTTCCTTCTCTGCTGGAGAGTACTACTGCCTTGGATGCTCTCACAAATCATGTGTGTAGTCATTCCATAACCCAATTCTGTCAAAAAGTAAAGGAAAGATTCTTCAAAAATGCAGTGGCCAACACACAAAAAAAAAAACCTCACAAAAAACCAAACTGTCAGAATTGGTTGAGAAAGTGATTATACAAACAGGAGCATTGGCAGCTGTGAGAGGGACTGTTAACTTCTGGAGCTGAAAGCAAGCTGGTTGCTGCTGTGGTTACACCGTTGCTGAACTGCAGTGGTGGAATGTCAGGCGTTCCTCCAACTTGAAGTTACTTTGCTCTAAAGAACCTTAATATTGCCTCATGCTTATGTCTTACTTTTCAGTATTTGATAATATCTTGGGGTTTAAATATTTGAAATATTTTTTGCTTGTTTGCAAGGTATCTCTGTGGGCACACAGAGGCCTGCTCATTTTGATTCAACCCCTGGTTATAATCTTGTTTTGGGATTTCCCAGAAGCTGGGCACTGGGATGGTTCAACATGAGACCTTGACTTAACCACTCCAGGTAGGTACTTGCAGACACTGGGTTCTGTTGCTGATGATCTGTGGATTTTTTAAGAGCTTGGAGCTTCTGCTTCCTCTCCCAAATCTTCCAGATCCATAATTTATTCCTTCAGTCTCCAGGCTTTGCAAGTACAGATCAATCACAGTCTGATTTACAAATTACCTACTTCATTACTCACAGAGCATTAGACTTTGTACCAGGCAAACCATTCTTTCCAAAATACTCTTAATTTCCAAGAACACTTTGACTTCTGGTTAGCCGTTCCAAAGGCTGAGTGATAATTCGGGAGGAGAAAGAGTCCATTACCTGCACAGAGAAATATTTAAATGTGGCATGAATCAATGTATAGAAGATAAAGGGAACACAGAAGGTATTTTTCCCTTGTTTTTCTCGGTGATCTTAGCCCTTTTTCTTGACCAAGTTCTTAGTTCTTTTGAGGAAAAAAACCAGCTGTCCTATTTTGGCTGTTACCCAGGAGATGGAAATCTGTCCTGGTTATTACTGAAAGCCAAGTTGGGAGGTTTAGAGCCTGAGGGTAATTTGGAGGAGGCAGATGAAAACCTTTCTGTAAAGTTTGAGAACACAGTGTTGGAGGAAGCTGATAACTCCTGGACTCTTATCATATGCTATCTTTGAAAAAGGCATCCTTTCTGTCTCTGAAAACAAGAGCACTGAGTTGGAGACTAGACCACTGATGTAAGGAGCTGAATTTGACCCTGAAAAAAAAGGAGGGGTATTGAGAGGACACAGTAACATGTTCCCAACTTGTAAAATTGTGTTAAAGATGACAGGAGTCAATTTGCTGTGTTAGTTTATGTAGGACAGGGAAAAAAGGTTCTTTTGCAGAGTGGAGGACCTAGGTTGTAAACTTGGGTAGGTGAGGAAGAACCACCCAAAATGTAGTAGTAGTAAAAAGAAAAAATAAAAATGTAGCAGCTTCCTTGTAGATGTTGTGGACTCCATTTCAAAGGAGCTTTGTCAGAACAGATTAGATGAGCATCTGGCAGGGGCAGCATAGGGATGCATCATCTCACAGTGCAAGGGAGTAGGCTAGGCTGCCTCTTGAGGTTCCTTTCAACACACATGTTTTTATGGTTTCTGTGGTGCATGATCACAAAGTGAAAATACTAACAGGAGGAGAAACTACTTAATGCATTGTAAAAGAACTTTTTTTTTTGTCTAAGTTTTAAGAAATGGGATCTCTGCTTTTTTTTAAACTTAAGTGTATGATGCAATGCTGTACTGGCGAAACTGCTTTCAAGTTCTGACTGACTCTGTTCTGGGTCTCACAGATGAAATCAAGTTTATCTGAATGCTTTGGTTTGCTAAATTTATGCTAACCTAGTAAAAGCAGCAGTAAAAAAGGCAGAATCACAATAATTTTACCAGAATATTTTAATTTGTTGTTTGTTTTTTTTTTAAATTTTTCCAATTAAAGTTTCATGGTCAGCCTTCACCATTTGGTTTTTCTTTGCTCCTTTTTCTCCATCCAGATTAATTTTGGTGTCCCTTGATGTGAATTAATGCCCTTTTTTAGTGTTACATATAAAAGAGTTAACTAAAAGATTAAGTACATTTTTCTATTTGCAAGTAACTGTATGTATTTTCATGCCATAACCTTCTGACCCTTCATCTTAAAAGAAAATGTTATTTTCTACAATATTAAAAGATTCAGCTATTTATAGGAAGCATAATATTACATCACTGTAACTTACATGAGATCCACTACTGTCAGTGCTGGTAATACAGGAATTGTATGGCATGAAACTTTCAAGTCAGGTGCTAATTTATGACTAGTCAGTCACTTGTCTAGTATTCTATTCCAGAAAGTTGTCAATCATTTCATTACACACAAAGATTTTTCAGGGGGATCCTATTTTCTATGGTAAAAAAGGCTTAATTTGATCTTTCCAACTGTGCTGCAATGTGTCTGTGCAACTGTATTATATTCACTTTGCCTTAACATCAGAGAATAGAAATTCAGTCATCTGTATTACTTTTTTTATATGTTAGCAGAAGAGAGGAGACCTCTTTTAATGCCTCTAAGTTATTTTTTTAAAAGATGATTCTTGAATGTGCTTGCATTTTTTTTCTGACCAACTGTTTCTCTTTAATCAAAGTCATTCATACTAAAAGTTAAGACTGCAGCTTGTTTATGGGAAGTTTGATAGGAAAAGGTCAGTATCCATTCTGCCTTTTAATAGACAAGATAATCAGATGAAGTCTGCACATGTGATGTATGTGGCTTCAAGTCTTACCTTCAGGCTCAATAGAAAGCAAAGAGGAGAGGAAAGCTTTATCAAGAATATACCTGTTCTCCGGTGTTGCTTCATAGAGTTTCAGCTTTTTAAGAGGAGTAGAAAATAGGAGAGAGTTAGAAGGTTTCGGTATAATGGCTGTGCTCTAACCCATTGACGGAACAAAGGGAGCAGGGATTGTAGCTCACCTTACCAAAAGGGAAGCTGACAGACAAGTTTCAGAGGTCACCCGTGAGTTAGAGCAGTTTCTTCCTGATCAACTTGGTCAGACTGTTTTCCAAACTGATCTGTCTCTTTCCCAGCTGATTAGTGTGCTGCCTTTTTTTAACAGTTCATATAAGTACACATGAAAACAATTATTCTTCCTGGGGCCATTCTGGATAGTGGAGAACTGTTCCAATCTGTGGTTTCTTACGATATTTTTGTTTTTGTAATGCTCTGATGTTTGCTTGTGTACAAATGATAAAGTGCTAAACTGAACCCAGTTATGGTGAATCTCTACGAAAATACTGCAGAGATTTATATTTTGTCTGCATTTATTTTGTGCTTCTGCTTATACAGAACAATTGCTTCTGAAACATAAAGACCTTTTGGATGGGTTTTAGGAAGTAGTATTTGATAGCAGGGAGAGATCTTCATTTGTTTATCAAACCTCTGCCTAGAATGATTGGTTCAAAATACAGATTGTTTGGTTGTCAGACACTGATAGATTAGGAAAGCACTGAGCTGTGCAAATTAATGCTTATTGTATGTTTTTTGCGCATTCACCCCTTTTCCTTTGTCTGATAGTCTTACCATATCTAACATTTCATACTGGTGGTGACTGCTCGTGGAAGTACTAAAAAAATCTGAAGTAGGATGATTTGCTTTTGAGAGGCAGATGGATGGGTTGCCACAAAAATATGGGGGAGGATGGCATCTTAGAGCCAAAGCTACTCCTAAATGTTATTGGTAGAGAAATTATTTGTCTGCTGTCTGTGTCTTGGAGAAGGGATACAATCACTGATGTGATCATCAATGCATCAGTGCATTGATGAAATGCAAATGCTGCTTCCTTCCTATTCCTTAAAGTGATTTTATCACACAGTAGCAAGTATCTAGGCTGTAAAAAGTTGCACAATTGCGGTTTAATTTTTTGTTTAGCTATTGGAATTTGTCCTGCTCAAATTGTTCTCAGTGGCAGTAGTCCATAGAATCTCCCATCCTCCTATTTAAAATACACATACATGAATTTATGAAGAAAGGATTTGGGGGTTCTAGTAGATTCTGTATTTATGCAGAAATATGCAGACTTCAGTTAGTAAGATTTCTTGGAGATCACTCTGGAAAGCCTAATGATGGAAGAGTGGTTTGGAGTGTTATGACAGCAAGGGAAGACACTTGACAAAAGCCAGACTACCTACAAAATGAAACAAAACAAAAAGCATCTGTAACTTCCTGTTTCTGTAGACAAATGCTGTCAAATCTAGTGAAGTTTCTGAAATAGAATTAAAATGAAAAATAGCACAAGACAGTATTGCACACTTCAGAATCTTCAGAAAGGAGAAATTATGTACTAAGAAAATCCTGACTCAATTTAAGTAGTTATTCTAAGCTGTTAATTACCATCTAATTTAAATGGGCTAATAAAAAGGTTTGGCGAGAGAAAAATAATTTTCTGTCCGTAATAAATAAGTTGGCAATATACCCAGTAAATGTATTGTTTTCTTATGCACTATTTTGATAAACCTCAGGCAAATTCTAATACTTAACTATGTGTACACAAGTTTTTTGAAAATTAATTTCCAATATACCAAGAAAAATATGTGTTTTGGTTAGTTTCTAGTTTGATGAAGCTAATGAGACTTTATACAGATCTGTATTGGAATACATATAATTCTATTGAACTGATTTCTTCTTTCTTTTTTTTTTTAATGGAAAGTTGAGTGTATTAAAGTATTAAATGGAGAATTCTAAGCAACAATACCATTATTACTTTTTCAGATACTTTAGTAGGAACTTGCAAGTGACTTGACACCATGGTAGCTCTTTCCTTGAAGATCTGTGTCCGCCAATGCAATGTAGTGAAGACGATGCAGTTTGAACCATCCACTGCAGTGTATGATGCCTGCAGAGTTATTCGTGAACGAGTGCCAGAGGCTCAAACAGGGCAAGGTGAGTCCCTGTATTTGCCCTTAGTCAATTCATTGGCTGAATTGAAAATAAACACAGACCCGTGGGGGTTTCTTTGCACTACTCTGTTCCTTCATTTATTTTTCAGGTTGGAGGGTTTGGTTTTTTATTTGAATCATAAGGCTCTGGATTGAAAGGCACAAAGTGCAAACAGATTTTTCTTCCTTCTGTTCTGACAGAGGTTTTTCTACAAAGGATACTTTTTTGTGGAACTTTGACTTCTTAAATAAATTGCTTGATTGCCTGGAAGATGATTTTTTTTCTCTGCCTGGAGAGCAATTTTTGTGGTATTATCTTTTTTAAGTAATGTTTGTGGTAATGTTTCCCATTAAAATCTGGGCCAACTTATTTTTTTGCCTCAGCAGAAGGGACAACAGGAATTGCAAAAGAATGGCTGGACACCTCAAAAATGTGCAAAATGTTTGAAACTGGTTAATAAGTGAAAGCATCACCATGCTGTGCTTCTACGCTGCTGTCTGCTGCTAAGCTAAATATTTTTTGAAGCACAGAAAAAAATTTCTATCCAAGTTCATTAAGAGTGGAAGGGAAGTGTAATGGAAGCGTAACCCTGAAGCTTGAATAACTTTGAAAAAAAAAAAAAATGTGTTGGCTTTATTAGATTTGATATTTTTTAGTGAGTCTCTTTCTCTTCTGTTCCACAGCCTCTGACTATGGATTGTTCTTATCAGATGAAGATCCTCGAAAAGGTATATGGCTGGAGGCTGGAAGAACACTGGATTATTACATGCTGAGAAATGGGGTATGGTGCAAGTCTGTTGCTTCATTCATCAATATGTTTTTAGAAAACTTGTTTCCCAAGTAGCAAGAAGAATGCTTAGCATTTGGAAGGGTAGGAGGCTCTTGAGTCTGTTCCTGAAATGGGCCCGCTTATCTGCTTTGCTGGTAGTTAGTTTGTTCCTGTGTCTGGCTATGACTGTAAGCTACTGTGGCCAATAGTGTCTCCATCGAACGATTAACAGAAAGAGGGGAAAAAAAAGGAAAAGTTTTGTAATAAGCTTTATATTTGAAGTGACCTTGCATTATAGTGTAGGTTTGTTTTGTACTAAAGATGATGAGGTCATACTTGTTCACATTATGGCCAGCTTGCTTACCGTTTCTATCCTTTTAAAATGCTAAACTAGTTTTTGCAGCACAAAGGTGCTTTAGTCTATCCTGTCATGTCTAGGTTTTTGCCAGCTAGGACATGTTCTTGAAAAATAACATTGGCAGAACTAAAAGTAGCCAATTCTCAGGTTTGTTATGTGAATACATTTGCCTATATTATAGCAAAGGAAAAACTCGGCTTGGGGAGTGGGGAGGGAATGCTGTTTTCAGCATCTAAGTTAGTGGATTGGCTCATAGTGGCTTCCAAAAGCATTTAGAAACAGTATTGTATACTTCTTAGGATATATTGGAGTACAAAAAGAAACAGAGGCCTCAGAAAATACGTATGTTGGATGGTTCAGTGAAAACTGTCATGGTGGATGATTCTAAAACAGTTGGTGAATTGCTGGTTACCATTTGCAGCAGGATAGGTAAGTTTCTGAGACCCACATACTTAATAATTTGTTTTTATGCCATATCTTCACTTTTAGGGTGTTACATGTATTACTGGGTAGACATTGTCACATGTTTTAAAAAAAAAATTAAATTTGTTATCAGTTAACAATTAACGGACACTTTTTTTGAAAGTTGGTAGAGAGTTAGCTATATCCTTCAATTTCAGTATTTAGCAATTGAAAGTTATCTGACAGTACAGTTATAAATTTTTTATTATGTTACTTTTTACATATGCTTTCCTGCTATGTAGTAGAGAATTAGAACTAAATTTATACTTAATTTTAATGGGCTAAAAGATAAATACAATTAACCTTGAAATATACCTAAATTAGGGCTCTATGTTGTTTTGATAGAGAGTTGATCACAGTACAGTATCATTTGTGAAATGACATATGGAAACCATCCAGAGCAGCTGGTCAAAAATGTGTCATATTGGTTGTAGTGTGGTTTTGTATTTATCTAAATAGAGACATTTTGGAAAACTAATCCAACATAGATTAGTTTGAATCATCTTAAACCTTAGGTTAATTCTTATTTAGAATTAAAGTGGCCTTAATTTGATTTAGATTAATTTACTTGGAAAGTGAATTAAGCTAAATTTAAATGAATCTGTTTCAATTTTGTTTAAGTTTTTCGATGCTGGGTTCTAATGTGCTGTATAACTACTTTAATTGAAAAATTAGTTTGACAAATTTTCATGAATGTGGTTGTGTAGGTGAGCATTTAATTTGCTTTGCTGTATAACGTAAACATGATTTACCAAACAGTGGGGAAAAAACAAGCAGAACAAAGAAATAAGAGCAACTTAGCACTTATGCTAAATGTTTTGAAATGAGTTTTGATTCAGTTTCATGTAAAATTCATAGGAAGGCTTGAGTTTTAAAACTCTCAAAAAACCCCACATTTCACATGGTTTCTATTCCTCAGTCTGCTCTGCCACATTTCTTTTGAACATTGTGGACAAGCTGCAATTACTCAGTTCTCATAAAGCAATTGCAGGCATCCATGAAAGAAAATTTACTATGGTGTGTCTCCATTCTGGAATTTACTGCTTTTTTAAATTCCGTCATGTTTTTAAACTGGTAGCTTCTCTTGGTGGATAAAAAAACAACTATCTTTCTGAAAGTGGCAAATGCAGCATATGATAAAGGAATGATGTATTTAAATGATTATGCCAGATATAGGAGAGATGTCTTGAATGCAGAAGTTGTGAATTATTCTTAGGATCTCCTTCTCCGTACACGGTTTTAGCATTTCATCTGGAATTTCTTTTCTATACTTGAAATGAACCATTGGTGTTTTAATATACGGGAAAAAAATATTTCACCCATCAAAAATGTATTAAATCTTTCCTGTTACAAACCCTGAATTTATGTATAATTCCAGGAATAACAAATTATGAGGAATATTCCTTAATCCAGGAAAGCATCGAAGAGAAGAAAGAGGAGAGTACCGGAACACTTAAGAAAGACAGGACATTGTTGCGTGATGAAAGAAAAATGGAAAAACTGAAGGCAAAGCTTCATACAGATGATGATTGTAAGTAGTGTATTCCAGGATAATTCATTGATTACTAGCTGTCTGTGGTATAGTACAAGAAAACCATAGAGGAATACATTTTTAGATTCTTCAGTGTGTCTCAGTTGATCCCTGCCTGTATTTTGCGTCTTCATATATAATGTCTGCTACTGAGTAATTTTTAAATCAGTCAAATGGACAAATTGTTTTGTCTTTCTGCGAGAGTTAGTAGATATTTTGAGGTGGCTTTTGTTACTTTTTTGGTAGGGGAGTTGTAACTTAAGTGTAAAGGGTTATTTCTGTAATGACCATTTTATTCCCTTCGTTAAAGTTGGATATATAAATATTGATGCCTATTGAAAGCCATCAAAAGGTACTTTTGTCTTTGAAGGTATAAATTTTTAGTGTAAATGGAGTTTACTGAAGAACTAGGACAGTGTTTGATTTTGTGTCATGAGAAGTCAAGAGAACCATTTTTTCTATGATTAACTGTGACTGGCAAGAAGGTGTTTTAAATTGTATTCAGGGGTAAGAAAAGTAAGCAGAACAATTGGTTTTAGGGGGAAAATGTGGTAAACTTTTAAGTAATTTTGCAATGAAGGTTTGAAAATCTAAGTTTAGTATTAAAATGTTACTATAGTTGTTTCTTCAACAATATTAATGGTGTTTTATGCTATAGTAAACTCTTGTTTCTCAGCAGTGCTGCTGTTCAGTTCTCATATGTAGCAACCATCAACACCGATGACTAGAAACAGAAATGAAAGCAACTTTTTTTGCTGAGTTTTCCCCTCCAGAGAAAATGCCAAATATTACATGATTTTCACAACAGCTGGTAACACTGGCGACACTGGGTATTTAACAATGTGCCTGTCTGTGGTTCTATTACAGTAAATTGGCTAGATCACAGCCGAACATTTAGGGAACAAGGAGTCGATGAAAATGAAACACTACTGTTAAGACGAAAGTTCTTTTATTCAGACCAGAATGTAGACTCAAGAGATCCTGTTCAGCTTAATTTACTTTATGTTCAGGTACAGTATGTTGACCAGAAGTATGGGTTCTACCTTGTCTGAGGAAACCTGCATAGGTTAATAAGAAAAATTTTGTTGCTGAAATACTCCATCTTCTAGAATTCCAGTTCCTGGATGTACTTTGATTTTACTTTTTTGTCTATCTCTCTAAGAATGTGTGATAATACTGAGGCTTTGCTGATTTGTTTTAATCGAATACTTTCAACCCAATTGTAATAGACATTCAACCAAAATCCACTGACTTTCACATCCTTGTCCTGGTTTCCTTAAAATTCATGGATGTCTTTAGTCTTTTAAGTTGTTCTTTTTAGTTCTTCTCCCTACTCTCTTCTATAGGTGATGCTTTCTCTGTAATATGGAATTTCAGGTCACTCCTGCAAGCAGCTTTCTGCTTCTCCTCTCTTTTCTCTTCCGCCTGAGCTATGAGAGAGCTTCTTCCGCACTCCCTTCCCAGTCTTCAACCCAGGCAGTGCGCAAGGCAGACAGACTTCCTGTTCAAAATGGGCAATATCATGTAATATCATGGGAGTCTACCTAAGCAGGTTCCCCACACTGTTAGAGGTACAATACATACCTTAGCAAAGTGAAGATCTTTATGCAGAAGATACTACTTAGCTGAAGGCTCCAGTGCAGTTCCCTATAATGTAGTCTAAAAAACCCCAGCTTTTTAAGCTCTTTGTTAAAGTTTTTTTTTTAAAGAGTGAAAAATAAATAATTGGACGTTTAATGGAATGTTCAGCTGACACACTTGCAGCTGATTCAAATGGGATTGCTCTAAATTACATTTTAAAACTGAGACAAAAGATAAAGATGTCATTGCCTTTAAGACTGCATTACATTTTTCAAGTATTTTAGAAGACTGTGTCACACTGAGCTGTTTTCCTGACCCTTAGATATTTCTTTCAGGCTACTGTTATGACAGTGTATGTTGATACAGCCCTGTCACTGTTTTGTCTAGGGATAGATGAGCCTTCTGTTGCCAAAGCTATAACATCCATCATCTTCTATGACCACTAAATTTAACCAAAAGGAAGGAAAATGCTGTTTGCCTTCTCCTGTTGCCATTTCTATAATAGTAATCTGGTTTTTACTTACTAGTTATGCAGATAATTTTCCCTGCTATTGGAAGGTGGTGAGATAAAAGCTTTTACGTTGTGTGTATGTACACAAACATAGATCTATGTATATGTATTTGTCCATACAGGAAAGTGTGTATAAATATATATACAGCAGGAAATGGGGTGTCAAGTCCTCTTTTGATGAAAGTTGTTACAATTGTGGTTTCAATAAGTCTCTGTAGATATTCACCAGATAATTATCTACAGCCCTCCCCCCCCCTTTTTTTATTGAATACATCCAGAATGGAATAATAAAGATACTCAAACAGAAAAGTGTGTTGCTGCATTTTTGGGATATGTTCAAGCTTTAAAGAAACTTCAGAGGTGTAGTAGTTATTTTGAATATCCCTGACATGCCTTTGTTTACCTCCTCTAGGCTCGTGATGACATTCTGAATGGTTCCCATCCTGTCTCATTTGAGAAGGCCTGTGAGTTCGGAGGCTTTCAAGCACAGATCCAGTTTGGAGCTCATGTAGAACACAAACACAAACCTGGATTTTTAGAGTAAACACTTCTAACTTCTAAATTTGGGTGACCTCAGTTGTAACTAATGTTGAGTTGTCACAGACTAAAAATGCATTGTGGTAGTCTAAGAAGAGGTAATCAGATTGAGTATGTTTGCTGTAGCAATCTTCCTGTGAAAGGAGCCTTATTGCACAAATCAGCAACTCCAGTTGATGAGGGAGCCTTTGACAGTGGCTTATTAGGCAGCACAGGGCACCAGCTTCCCCCAGAATGCCAGTTAAATACACAGTTGGATTTCCAACCATCTGGTAATGTAGGAGAACTGGGATTTTGTTCTTCCTTACAAGTCTACTTCTGCCTGCATGTAGTAATGCCATGTGTGAATTAAGTGTACATCAGTATGTATCACAGACATTTGATCTGTAAGGAAAGTACATGAATGGAAAGATGCATTGTCGTTTGAATAAAGTTAATATTACTGTCATAGAGGTTACATTTTCCAGACTTTTTAGTGGCATTAATCAGTTGTTGAGGCATAGTGGCATAGTATGTGGCATAGTATGAATGGAGATCTAGAGTTGGTCTCTCTGTTTCAGACATGGATGGGAGTTCTGCTTACAAGTGATAACATCCTTTAACTTTTATTGTGATACTAAACTTGTCCTGCTGATAGCAGTAAAGTAAGTTTGCCTGAAGTTCAGATGTCCCATTTTTCTACCCATTTTGATTTTCTGGTTGGTTTGCCTACAATAGAATTAACCAAGGGCTGGAGTCTGAGAAAAACAATGTGAGAAGGTAAAAGAAAGCTATTTACTGCACAGTCCATCAAGCCTTGCCTACATCTGAGGCTCATAGATACCTTAATGGGGTGCACAAAAGAACAGGTGCATATTTGATTTCTGACTCTTTGACTCAGCACTGACTTCCTTGGTGAGTCTGGTGTTTACTCTGTCTCTGGGAATTGCTTTAAAATGGTGGCTTGCTTTGGAATGTTCAATGCTGCAACATTGGTTGTTTGAAACGCTTCACTTTGGAAGGATTTTCCTGAAGTAGCAGTTCAGTGATGCAAACAAACCATGTGAACAAACATCCTTCAGTTCTAGTTAATAATCAGCTTTTTTTGGTATGGTTTGTTTGTCTGCTACCAATTTGGCCCATGAACGTTTCCTAATAGAGCTATTGATGTCTCTAAGAGTTATGGGGATCCGGTGTAATAGCTCCAGCGTACTCCTAGGTCTTGTTCCCTAGAATTGTAATCAGTTACTCAACAGTCTTCCTCTCGAATTTGTCCATTGTCTACTTATTCTTCCCTTCTCCTTTCACTCACTCAAGAGTAATCCTACAGCAAACCATTAGGTTATTGCCTCATGACAGTCTAATGCTGTGTTACGGTAATGTTTTCAAGAGCTAGGTGTTCCCAGCAATAGTTGGCTTTAATTTTTGAAACAGTAATTCCCTACAGACTTAACCAGCAGTTTTTGCAGTTTACTTGCTTAAATTCTACTTGCTAGGTGATCTTCTTGGTCTTTTTGGTGTAAACAGTTGGTTTGCTGTTGTATGGGTATTTTTTCCTTTTTTTAAGCTCCCATAAAGTATCTGTGTTTTATGGTGGACTGAAAATGCCAGATAATATTTCTACTTTGTGTGCAATGCTACATAGTTTGAAGTCCATCACAGAATAAAGTCACCATGCATGTAAAGTGCATTACTTTTTTTTTTTATAAACCCTAGTAGAAATGAAAGGTATAGATAACTGAACTGCATGTTAGAAAGAGAACATTACTCCACTGGAAATCATTTGGAACCAGAATTTCAAAGTTTAAAGCCTTGTTATTTTCTCCATGGAATTTTCTCTACTATCGTTTTATTTTCATTTAAATGGGCCTTAAATGTACTAGGATCAAACCTTGCAGGTCACTAAGTGTAATACGCTTACCGTCCTGGTGTATAATCAGTTTCATAAAATTAAGGATTTCTGATTTAGAAGTAATTCTCTTTTTGCCCTCTGTAGAGGAGCCTGCTCCAGAACCGTAAGTCCTTAGTCGTTGCCTTCTAATTTCAAGTGTACATGTTTATGATTTAGTGTTCTATGCATTTGGCTGTACATAACCTTTTTGTGAAACCTCATGCTTTCGTTTTATGAGTCTGAAGAAGCCAATTACTCCTGACTCATTATGAACGACATATATAAATAGTGTAGATGAATGCTGAATTATTTTTTTTTCTGAAAATGTATCTCTTGTCCTTTCAGAAAAATTTTAGGTGTTTTTTTGTGTTTATTTTTTTTTCTTGAAAAAGATTAAGCTTTTTAAAAGTTTCATCCAACTATTTCCTACACTTTGGTGGATGAACATTGATTCTTTTCAGGTATGAAAGTAGTTATGTTTCATGTAAACTGTACGCTGTAGCTGACTATGTAAGATACATTTGAGAGGTATCCATTTACTCATCACTGAAAGCTGAACATGCTACAGATTCACTTAAGCAGAATCTGTAACAGAATAGTATTAGTATTTCATAGTATTGTTTTGAAACAACTTATTTAGCTTGTCATGTCTGCAATAGGTTTATATAGAGAGATCTTTCATATCTTTTTTTTATCATTGATAAATGATTCTTGGCATAGAAGAGTATTATTGCCTGGATCTTGTTAACACTTTAGTATTGGTTGTTGGAATTTCCTTGAAGCTCATGCCAAAGTAAATTGTGAAAGCTCTTAAACTATCAAATTGCATATAGTCCATCTTCATGCCATTCCTCGTAGAGCTGAAGCTTTGCATTGCACCTACAGAGGTACACTGTGTTTAAATTTGCCAAGAGAATATTTGAGAAAGAACTCATGCTCTTCGTATGCAGGTAGGAAAGGAGCAGCTGAAACTGTCCACCTCAGCTTTTTATTTCCAAGCGCGCTTGGTGACCAGTAAGCTCAATTCTTTTATGTAGCCTGTTTTACTGTCTTAAACTGTCTTTTTCAAGAATCTGGATATTCCTTTATGCTAATGAAAAGCAGTATGTTGGCACTCATATAATTTTTTTAAGAACTGTAGGAACAAACTCACAGTAAATGAAGTTAAATAAATACTACTGGCTATTAGATTGCTTTTTTAAGACTGAGTTCATTGTCCATTGTAATAATGTGTAACTAAAAAAGAGCAAATTATAATATTTCCGAGTGTTTTTACTAACTCTAAACATGTTGCTAAATAAAGTGAAACTATTATTGATTGCTTAATAAAGACAATATCTTGATTATAGGTGGCATTAAAATAATTTCAGTCTCTTTACAACTAGCATTTCACCCTTTTAAGTAAGGTGCTTACTTGTCTTTTTATTGATGAATAATGGTAGGTGATACAAGGAAAAAGCATCCAATCTAACTGCCAGCTGCATGTGTAAGAGTAAACCAATTGGTTCTTAGTGGACAAAGCACAAAGTTGTTCTCTTAACTTTTGCTGCTTAAGAAGCTCCAAATAATGTTTGCTCAGCAATGTCTTCATAAAGTGTATATTAGTTAACAAAGTAAGTAGACATGCTTAAAATGTAATGGTCTTTTTGGTAGTTTATCTACACATGGATAGCTGAGAAAACTAACTCTATTTAATAAAAGATAAGAATTTTAAGTGCATTGATAACTATAATTTTTCGATATAAATCCATTTTGAAAATTAAACTGGGTTTAGCTCAGGTTTGGGTATTTATTTTGTATTCATTTGCTTTGGAAGTGAATTCAACCAAACTGCTTTGAACCTATGAATTTCTGTATAAAAGTGCTAGTTATTTCAGAATAAAGGCACAGCTTTTTAGAATAGTAAGTTGTATTAAGTCTTATCTACAAAATTAATTTGTCTTTCCAACCTTCCCCACCCCATGGGGTTTTCTTATTTCTTAGGAAATAAGTCCTGAGAAGACATATCATTATCATGTTTTAGTGACATGTAACTACTGGAGCATTAGAAGAAAGATTAACAAGGACAGTTGTTTTTACTTTGATTTATATTGCTAGGGCTTTATGGAAAGAACAAAGTTAATGATCTTGCTATTGAATTATTTTTTGAAGAAAGTGCAAAATCCTGAATTAGTCATTTGATTTATTTTTGTTTGTTGTCTGCAATGGCAGGATTTTGTGTTTAAAAACAAATAAAAAGTGCACTACTACAACAACAACAAAACAAAAAAACCCAAACCCACAAACTCCCATCCCCCAAAAACCCCACAGTTGAGCAAATCCATCCTTCTCAAAACTTTTAGCTTTCCGTGATAGTAGGTGGCTCTAGCTTTCATAGTGTGCTTGCTTAATGAGGAGGAGATTGCCCAGTCATGTTTTTCCTGTGATTCTTAATAGTCCAAAGCGGGGCCATGAGGGGTGTCTTAGAAACCAATTTTTGAACTGTGGAAGTTTCTTCAGACTGAAAATGAACTGCTGAATAAATGACAGAATAGAGTGTTCCAGGTGGGAAGGTGCAATCCATTGTTAATGCATGATGTTCATCTGTCTTGAAGTTTGGCTGAGATAAAGGGTTTATTTTATTATACAGCAAGGAGGTATAGGTGAGGTGTTTAAAGGTTCTTTCTGACTAAACTCTATTATGGAAGCTGAACTTGCTAAGTTTACTTTGTATTCCGAGGCCCCTTAGTATCTGTGCTACAGAAATTAGGACTGGTTATTTATAACTTTGTTATTTAGATAGTGACTGGTATTAAGTGTCCACTTAAATGGTTTTGCAGTTTTTCAGTAAAATGTTAGTTTTCTAGTGTTTCTTGGAAGACATAAATGAAGAACTTGGTCCTGCACATCAGTAAATCAAAATGCTACTGGAAAGTAATAGCAGTGTCTGAACTCGGACACAGAGCTGGCTCAAGCTTTGATGTCCCCCTTCTTCCCCTAGATTATAATGACTATATTTGGATTTAGATGTGAATCCCTCTGAGCTGTTGAGACACATCATATGGTTTAAGAATGGAAGTGTCCCAGCTATTGGTTACTTTTGATGACTTTTCAAAATGTGAAGAGGTATTACATGTGGATTTAACTGAAGTGTTTTTCTTGATTATGCAAGGTATCCTCTTGCCCTTATGCTGCTTAGCTGGAGTTACGTTTCATTGTGTGGGTATTTCATGCCCATTTTAGGAAGTTTGGGGGACTTAATCCCAATAAAGGAACATAGAAAGCATCCCTCCTCAGGAAGGCACCATTAACTATGGAATTGTGTTTGTTTTTTTTTCCTAGCCTAAAAGAATTCCTGCCTAAAGAATATACCAAACAAAGAGGGGCTGAAAAAAGAATATTTCAGGTAATTGTGAGGCTGAAAAACCTACTATGGTTTCACTTCCTTTATAAAAGAAATATGAGCTTTCACAGGTGTATACTCTGTGTATATTTGAATTATATTACTATCAGAAAATCAAGTGTAAATAATCTGACAGCTTTTCTTTTCTTTCTTCAGCGGATTTATTGTCCTGATCCTTTTTTCTTCACTGATGATTATTCAGTGTACTTTGTTGAAGGGCAGAGAGTGAATGTTCAATATTCTTAAGACCTTTTTCTCATTTGCATTGAAATGTAAGGATGTATATTTGTACTAAAATAGAAGCACATTTAGGAAAACAGTTTCAGTTTCATGCCTTCATTATTTGAGCATGAGCTTCAAGTAATATGGAGTTCTGCTAGCTAATGCTTGAGTTCAGCGATGTGTCTGGGAATCATGTAGTTGTAAAAGACTGAAGCAGTTGAGCATTGATACTATCGGAAGTGGACTCAGAGTTTGAATACTGTAGATGCACTAAATATCGGTGCCTACTCAAATACAAGTTTGGCAATACAATGTAAGTTGCAAACTTTCTGTGGTCAACAGTTGAAATAGTCATACTGTTTCTGGAAGGATGTAGCAGTGATCTATGATCTCATCTTGTTGACAAATTGAATAGCAGGAACATGTCATGTACTTTCCTGTGTCCGTTACACTCCTAGTCTAGGAATTCTGTAACTCAGTAAGTCTGTTCTACCTGGAGCTTGGAGTATTTTCTTGTAGATGAGGATGTCTGAGGATGTCTAACAGTTTTCTGTATACCTTTAGCATGTGGCAGTGATGGTGCAGTTTAAGCCAAAGAAGATTCATTTGCCTCTGAGTGTCACTGATGCTATTCATAACATATGATTTTTGCTCATGTCAAATATGATCTATGAGTAGTTTCAATCACTACATACTTCAGTGCATGGGCAAGAAGTTCATGAATGAGGGCACTGATTCTGGGCAAAGATACAACAGCAAGGTAGAATAAACAAGCTGTCTTCTTGATAAAAATCAGCTGTTTGCCCGAGTTATAAAATTGAGTTTGACAGGTGATTTTTACCAAATGTTCTATCTGTAATGGCTCTATTTGGGTTTTTTGCTCTTTTGGAATCCTGGTTGTGTTCTCTGTGCTGAACTTAACAGATGTGATCAGTCTATGTCCTTGGGATGCTAAAGTGTTTTTGGAGTTGCAGTTGCTCCTCCCAATGTTCTTTCATGGAACATTGTCAAGTAGTCACTTACTGGCCTAGGAAAGTGTTTCCCATGCTCTTGATGCTCCCCCTGTCGCCATCAGTCAGCATGAAAGAGTTGGCAACCAGTCTTTCAGAAGAATATGAAGGGAAGATGGGGTGTGATAGGGAAATCCCACAAGCAGTATTTAAATAGTAGGACATTGGGGTAGGATTTTTAGCAGATCAGTCTGGACTAGAAGAGAATATTCTGAGATGAAGTTTGAATAGGTAATATTGGTAGTTGTCATTACAGGTAATAAAGTTTACTATTGAGTATATTGTTTAAATAATAAATAGAAATCGAGTTACAAGACACACTTAGATGAGTATTTCAGGATGGACTATTTAGAAAAATTATTGCTGGTTCCTCACCTCTAGAATTCTTTTCATGCGATGAAAAAATTGTGGATTTGCAATTGGCAAAAAAAGCCCACTGGAAATACAAGAGATGAGAAATGGTCTATTGCACAGCATAAAGCTTTCATGAATCAGAAGTCTGGGGCACAAAGCAGGAATAGTCTGTTCCTGGAAAAAACATATGGGTCTGGGACTTACGAATAATTTAAAAAAAAAGCCGAGGAAAGAGCCATTAATTGTTGGAAACCTAATGATGTCAAATAGCAGCAATACATAGAATTTTAAACTGTTTCAGAAGTGATTTAAATGTGCTTGATCTGAGGCACGGATAGAACGGATGATGGTGAAAGAGGAGTGTTCCATTTGCACAGGTTGTTTATGTTGTCTGATATGAGGAATTACAGGATACAGTCATGGTAACGTTTTTGCCAGTATTTTTTCAAATATTCTAATTGTAATGATTAATAACTAAACATCCTTAAACAGATAAAAGCTATACCCTTTTTTTTTTGTTTGTTTGTTTCCAGAAAGCATAGTTTCTGCCTAAGTGATACTGAACTCTCATTACAGGAGCACAAAAACTGTGGTGAGATGACTGAAATAGAAGCGAAAGTGAAGTATGTGAAGCTAGCCCGTTCCCTGCGGACCTATGGAGTGTCATTTTTTCTTGTTAAGGTAATGTAGATCTTACAGTATTGTATGGTTGCTTCTGTATTACCTCAGATCCTGCCCTAAGTGAAGGTCAGGATGTTCTTTCAGCCTTCTTTCTATAAGCAGGGTTGAAAAAACTCCTTCGACCTGTTGGCCACACTGTTTTTAATGCACCCCAGGAGACCATCGGCCACTTTGGCCACAAGGGCACATTGCTGGATCATGAACAACTTGTCTACCAGGACTCCCAGGTCCCTCTCTGCAGAGCCGCTTTCCAGCAGATCAACCCCTAACGTGTACTGGTGTATGGAGTTGTTTCTCCTCAGGTGCAGGAGGAGACAACTTGCCCTTGTTGAACTTCATTAGGTTCCTTTCCACCCAATTGTCTAGCATGTCCAGGTCTTGCTGAACAGCAGCACAGCCCTCTGGTGTGTCAGCCACTCCTCCCAGGTTTGTGTCATCAATAGATTGCCTTTTCCTAAAGTACTTCCACATCCAGAAATTCTAGTCAAGCAGATTGAAGATGAAAATACAATGAAAAATGTGCAGAGGGTAATACTATTAGTATTTTGAAACAATTATTTTGTCTTGCTTCCTTTAAGGGAAGATACCTTGTTAGGCACCATTAACGGTGAAGGGAGTCTCAACTCTCTAATAGAGCTGTTGAACTAAGTTGTGTATTAGAAACTATACTAAAGTTACGATGTATAATTTTCAGTAACTAAAATACCGAAACTAACAGGCATGCGCCTTTACAACAAGCTGCTAATTCAGTGGAGATTTGTTAACAAAATGTAGGTGACCCCTATGGTAAAAGGTAAAAGATTCTTTATATTTTTCACTAATACCTCGCTTTCTTTTTGTCATAGCTTAAAGCAGGCAGTAACTGAATCAAGTAACCATGTCATGAAACTTTTGTTGGAAGGAATAATTGGTCTTTTTAAAAGTCTATCAAATGACCTACTGTGTAAATAAGAATTGATTCTTTGCAGCCTACATAAATTCAGGGGAATGGGACCTGTGTATTCATTTCTATTTTATGATGGATTTTTTTTATGTAGCAAATGGGGCTTGGGCCCATGCTCTGCAACTTTGGGAAACTAAAGAGGCAGAAAGTCCAACAAATGAGACATCAGTTGGCAGCCCCTTTGTGATATTTGCATGGATTAGGATGTTCTCATCAATTGAAAATAAGATTTCAAATGCAAAATATGGGATAAATTATGGCTGACTTTTCCTAATTGTCAACCCCAGAGGGCATTCATTTCCTTTACTTCTCCAGAAATTCTATAGAGAAGTGGTGAGGGCTACCTAAACCCTCAGTCCTCCTAATGCCAGTTTCTCATTCAGCCTCTCTAATAAGGTTTTACAGAGGAAGTATTGTGTCTAGAAGGACTGCCATCATGGTTATTTATTTAGAGTAACTTTATCACAATCCCTGAAATGCTTCTATTCCCTGGAGGAAGGAGAAGCAGGGGAGTCTTTTGAACTGCACAGTAAAGATCCAGTAAAGACCAGAACTTGTTAATGTTAATGTGTTGCTTGAAAATCACTGTCTGTGACCAGACAGGCTGAGTCTAGAGGTTTAAGTTGTCCTTGTCTGCATGCCAGTTTCTTCCCTTTGTCAGTATATTCCATCATGCTTTTCTTTTCTCCCATGCCAAGCTCCATTTGAAAGAAAAATAATCTTTCACACCTTGTTATAGGAAAAAATGAAAGGCAAAAACAAGCTGGTTCCTCGGTTGCTGGGTGTAACCAAAGACTCCGTGATGCGTGTGGATGAGAAGACGAAGGAAGTGTTGCAGGAATGGCCACTGACAACAGTGAAACGCTGGGCTGCATCACCTAAAAGCTTCACTCTGGTAATCTTTTCCTATATATTCAGAAGAAAAGGGACCTATTTGGCAAGGAGAAATGGAATTAGAACGGTTACATTAAAGAAACTTGTTCTATCTGTAATTTTCTAGCATTATATAGAGTCACTGAGTCCTAAACTAATATACTGGCCCATGTTGGTGTCTGGGGTAAATCTGTATTTTGATGTTTCTAGACAGACCACTTCCCCAAAAGTACTGTTAAAATCTTTTCAAAAAACAATGTCTAAATCTACTCTGTGCCTAACCACTTAAAACAGTTAAGCAAACATCATTATTCACCCCTGCTTAAACCCTTAGGGTGCATGCCATTCAAAATGCACTTTGTGATTTGCAAGATGTGAATGTAAACAAAACTAGGTGGTTCATTAATAAATTTGATAATTACACATGTCAAGAATTTTTAGGAATGTGACGTTTTGTTAACGCTTTGGTCCATAAGAGACCACTGCAACGAGAGTATTTGGGATATGAAATGGTAGTTTAAAGTGGTAGAACAAGTGGCTAGAAAATTACATTCACTTTAACCACGTGCGTCTAATTTCCAGTTGCATGGGTGAATATGCTTTAGAATGAAATTCTGAAGACTTTTCTCCAGCCTTCAGTGATAGAGTCTGATAAAATCGGACTAAGTATCTCTTGGTCCTCTGGCATGTCAATTTATGAAACTGTCTCTGGTTAATCTGCAAGAGACAGCATCTTTTCCCTCTCCTCTCTAACCCCCCATATAGCCTGGTTTGGAATCTTGGAGCAGTTTCATTTACTGTTGAACATAATAAAATATCTATACAATTTCAAAATTTGAATTATTCGTATTTGGTACTGTTTCATCATTTCGTACTTTCCATTTTCAAAGATGGGTTTGTGTTTTTTTACTCTTCAGGATTTTGGTGAATATCAGGAAAGCTATTACTCAGTTCAGACCACTGAAGGAGAACAGATCTCTCAATTAATTGCAGGTTACATTGATATCATCCTGAAGAAGGTATAGTATTACGGTGATGTGTAGTAAAAATGCAGTACAAATCACTGTGCAGCAATGCCAAAGCTCAAAAGTGTGCAAGTTGCCGTTTTCTTTCTCTCATGAAGTCAGTCTTTTATCTTACGTTTTGATGTTATTAAGTTTCACCTTTAAGCAATATAAGCTCTTTCTCTTTAACTTAGTGGGTGCTTCCGGAAAATATCAAGGCTGTTAACTATAGGGGTAATGTGGTTCAGGCTCAGTACAGTATGCTTGGGCTTTGTTTTTTCTGTCTGGAAGGCAAACTGCTATGAGTGTATCCAGAGAAGAGCTTAAAGCTTCAACAATAGATTGTAAGCTGTGGACCGAAGTGGTGAATTGAGCGGGAAGAAATGATCCCATGGAAGGAGCATTTAAAACTACATTAAGGACTACACAATGGTTGTCCCACAGCTCTGGTATATATTTTATCAAAACTGACAAAGGTTTTGGCAAAATTTAAAAAAAAAAAAAAATGCTGGTTAATGGTAAAAAAATGACAGAAAGCTAAGCAGCTTAGGAAAATTTACTGCCTTTGTTCATGTGAACAGTGTAGGATGTAACATCAAATGTTATGAAATGAGAGGCTGAGGAGGATTGCCAGAATTCATCACGGTACATGTCTTTTTCTCTGAGGCTGTCAGTCTCAGATTTAATAAATCTTAAATAAACTGCAGGTTTCTATTGATGGTTTAAAACTTGATTCTGGCTCTCAAGTTTCAAAAGTAGCTTTGCTCTCTAATGCCAAAGCTGCCTTTCTGTCTTGATAGAATGCAGATGTGTTTATTTCCACTCCCTTCCAGTACTTTGATTTCCTCTTTACAATCTGCTGACACAGCAAGTTTAAAAATTAATGAATTAGAAACAGGTTAAGTAATAAACACCCATAATGTATATGAGAAGCATGCAGTGCTCAATTGTCAAGCCCAAGTTATCTCTGTGATGCATGCCTCAAAGTATGGTTTATTGCTCTCAGTTAATTCTTGGTGTTTTTTGGACTGTTCCAACTTGTTTGCTCTGATGTGGATTATTGGCATGTTTTTTTCTGCTAACATACTATTGGTGCAACACTCCTCAGCCCTCAACCCTTCTGGTCGTGCAGTTTTAGTGACAGGTTGACAGGGAGCCCTGAACTTGAGTACCTTCTACCATTTTTTAATGTAGATATTTTATTTTATTTTTACTAAACATTAGTATGGAAGTAAGGCACAATCTTGACTACAAATAGGCAGTTTCAGTTCATGCATAAACTCAAACTATAATAGTAAGGACTCCTTGGAAGAAAATTGGGGGATATGGATCTGCATGAGGAGTTCCTGTTAAATGTACCCACGCTTGTAGTGGATGTTTTTCTATTATACATACATATACGTATTTTCAGACTACAAATCACTTAACAGGGTGGAAAACAGTATCTTTGCACTGTCACATTTAGAAATGGACTGTTTTTACAAAGGTACTACTTCTGTGACTTGTGGTAGTTTCCTATTGTTTGTAATGGTTTAGACTTATTCCCCTTATGTATGTTTACCTCCTTTATATAGATATAAAAAATTGTCTCAAAAAGTCAGGTGTGTAGAATGTCTAGAAGTCTGAAGTAACTATAGTAAAATAACATCTTTCCTATAGATATGTATTTCCTAATGGCATGTATGTAAATATGTATTTCCTGACACGTGCAAGTCCTTGCCCTTGGTCTTGTTGAACTTCTTGAGGTTGACATGGCCCCACCTCTCAATCCTATGTAGGTCCCTCTCCAGTGTGTCAGCCACATGACACAGCTTGGTATTGTTGGCAAACTTGCTGAGGGTCCACTCAATCCCACTATTCATGTTGCCAAGAAAAACATTAAAAAGAATCGGTCCCAATGCCAATCCCTGAGGAACACCACTTGGCACTTGGACATAGAGCCATTGACTGCAACTCTGTTCCTGAGTTAGAATAGGAAAGGGGATGGTACATGTCCTGTCTGTGCCAGGATTTGCTGTTGTTGTGTATCACTCAGAACCTTTATTTCTGTGAGAAAAGAGAGTATCTCAGCACTTTCTTTATACTACTTTGTTGAAAAAGGAACCAATAGGCTTTAGGCTTTTTTTCCTTTATGCTCTTAATCTGCCTGGGCTTAGAACCTTGTCTGTTAGGTGCTGAAGGGCACCTCTTCTCAGCTGGAGGTTATATTGTCACACACTGCCAAAAAGGATGGTGTTCAGCACTGGACAAGACTCTGCAAATGATTTGACTTGGTTTCCGATAAATGGCAAGGAAATAGTGGAGACAAAGTAAAAAGCACCACATGTTGTCTAACTCTTTCTTTTTTCTTTCCCCCCTTTCCCCTCCCTTTCCAGAAGCAAAGTAAAGATAGATTTGGGCTTGAAGGTGATGAGGAATCAACCATGTTGGAAGAATCTGTTTCACCTAAGAAGTGAGTGTATAAAACAGGAGGAAATGTTCTTTATTTACAAGTGACACCTTTTGTCTGTGGCAGCATTTTTCAAATTAGATAGTATAGTTATTGCTGTTAAAAAATAGTTTCCTACAGGCTATTTCAGTAGAAGGAAGTAGTATTCCCAGGCAATTCAGCAGGCTCCTAGCTTCATTCGAGGACTGAAGAGCAGGTATTTGTCTTAAAATTGTTCATTAAGGCAACCAGCAGTGGTACCTGTTTGCAGTAACTTGATCCTTGAGCAAAGGAATTCAGTCTATAATTCAATAAAATGCTGGGGAGGGGTGTGGGGGAGCGGTAGTGGTGCAGAGCTGAAAATGTCATATTAGATGTTTGATCTTCATGCAGACACTTAGGATTTGCAAGATTTTAGCTGCTAGGTCCATGGTTTCTGGTAAATTTGATTCCTGTCAGTTTAATTCTATGCTCTGTCATGAACAGAGCTGGTTTATTTCACCAAACCACTTTAGACAAACCAATCAGATGTGTGGTGACAGTAAATTCACCACATGAGTTTGGTCAGCCACCCAATGTGTTTGGTACAAGTAGGTCAGGCTGTAGTTCTGATGGAAGAGAACTGAATACAGCAAAAAGAATTGTAGAGCTGGCCATACTCTTGAAAAGGAACATTAAGTCTTTCCTTGCAGTGAAAGAACAGGAATAGGTTTGTGATGTTATAAGCTGTAATGAGCCACTCAAGTCTCCTGTTCGAACTCTCAGGATGGCAGTGTCAGCACTGTGTATGTGAGAAGTCTGTTTGATTTCTTGTTAAATATATGGTTTATAGGAGATGGACTTGTTAGATATTTAATGTTGCCTTATGTAAAATTTCAACTTTTGACAGATCACGCATGTTCAGATGTGCTTTGTTTTGACATTGCCCTTTCCAAATCACTTCCAGAACATACTGTTAGCTAAATGTTGTACAGAGAAGCCCAAAATAATAGATGAATACAAGATTTTTCACTATTGAAAATACTTTTTTTTTCCTCAGCAGATTGTTGTCGTTAAAGCCAAAATTCCTGTCAATGCTTCTAGCTGTTAAAGCTTGAGCCATATTTAAATATGATCAGTATTATCTGGCAAAGTTGTTCACGACCATGGACAACAGTAACTTGATTATTCTTGAAAGTATCCTGCCTCACAGCCCGTTATCTGATAGGCTGCCAGATTATTGGCAAGTATTGTGTGTGCATGGGTGTAAAGAGGGAAGAAAGAATGTTGACTTTTACCCTGAATCTAGGGATTGCTTGCAAAAGGCATCTCCACAGGGTTCATGTTTCTATTTTCTATTGATCAGCCTAAGATACAACTGAAACAAAGCAGTTATTATGCCTTAAACCTTGTTCCAGTTCTGTCTGTCATGCATCTTAGAGGGGTAAAGCCATTGTACCACATACACCAAAACTGCACATTGCCTTCTTTTCTTAGTGCTATTAATATTTGATCTGCCAAAAGCCCCAGATTATTTTTTTTTCCAATATGCTAGAAAATGGTTAGAAGACTGTAGAGTTTTCCAGTTTCTCCAAATGTTGTGAAATGCAATTTAAAATCCTAAAGGAAAAACATCTGGCAGAACTTGATTTGCTAACTAATTCTCTCTGCATTGGATTTTTCTTTTTTTGTGTTTTTGTTTGTTTTTTTTTCTTTAGACCTACCATCTTGCAGCAGCAGTTCAACCGTACAGGGAAGGTGGAGCATGGCTCTGTGGCACTACCAGCTGTTATGCGTTCAGGATCCAGTGGCCCAGAGACTTTCAACATTGGCATTATGCCTTCTCCCCAGCAACAAGTCACAATTGGTCAGATGCACAGAGGACATATGCCCCCACTTGTGAGGAACCTCCTTGTTTTGTATTTGAAACTTTTTTTCTTTTGCATATGAAACTGTCTGTGTTGCAAGTAGTCAGAAATACCATGTTATACATATTACTAAGAGCAGGAGGGGAAGATACAGAGTATGGGTTCCTGGCCGTCCTACTGAAAACACATTTTGAGCATCCTTGAAATATTTAGGGTATCACATTTTGACTCGTTTCTTTATTTTCCTTAAAGCCAACTCTTGCAGCCTTCTCTTTACTTCTAAGTACTTAAAATAGTATTCAGAGGTCAGAAAAAAAGGTTTAAAGACTGGCAAAAGTAAGGTTTTTTTACAAAAAAGCTTAAATTTAACTTATCACTAGCCCGCTAATTTGTTTTTTTAGTTTTGTGTTTGATTTTATTTTTTTTTAGCAGGCTTAAAGCTGATGCTGAGTTTTCTCATTTAAATTAAAAGACTATCAAAAGGCTTAAACAGGCTGTAGAGAATACAATCGATGCTTAAGATCATGGCAAACTACTAGAAGTGTTGTATGTGTAGTGGGTTGACTTTGGCTGGTTGCAAAATACCCACCCAGTGGCTCTTTCACTCCTGCTTCTCGATAAGGCCAGGGTAGGTGCAGTGGAGAAACAAGATTAAAAACAGCTTTATCTTAAAACGGATTGAGATTTAGGCAGGGAGATCACCAATTACCTTCATGAGCAAACCAAACTCAACTTGGGGAAAATTAATTTATTGTCAATTACAATAGAGTTGGATGGTGAGAAACAGACAAAAACTAAAACACCTTCCTATCACCCGATTTTTTCCCAGACTCAACTTCACTCCTTTTTTTCTGACTATTCTGCTTCCTGGTCCCAAATGGTCAACTTATAACAGTCCCATCTACTGCTTCTTCCTCCATACTTTTCCCCAGCTCCAGTGTGGGTCCTTCTTATGGCCTGCAGTCCTCCAGGATAAACTGGCTCCAGAGTGGGTCCCCTATTGTGGTTCCTGTCAGGAGAGCCTGCTTCAGCATAGGTCTTCTTTGGGGTGAAGTTTGTTGGGACCCCACGACGTTATGGGCTCTCCGTAGGCCGTACTTTCTTTCAGGGAAACATCTACCTGCTGCAGTGTGGGGTCCTCTGTGGACTTCAGCATGCATATCTGCTCCAGCACGGCCCTCCCCACAGGCTGCAGAGTGGATATCTGCTCCAGCATGGCCCTCTCCACCATGGTCTCTTTTGCTGGCTGCAGGGGAATCTCCACTCTGCTGCCTGGAGCACCTCCTCCCCATCCTTCTCAGGCACTAGTGTTTTTAGTGTTGTTCTTGAACTTTTTCTTTTTTCCCCCTTCACCCCTCCCTGCCATGTGGTGTTTTGCCCTTTTCAAAGGATGTTTTCCCAGAGATGCTACCAACTTGTCTGCTGGGCTCAGCTGTGTCCTGCTGTGGGTCTGTTGGAGCTGTCTGGAACCAGCTGTGCCTGGCATGGGGCAGCCCCTGGCCTCTTCTCACAGAGCCAAAACCTTACCACAGATTGCCACCCTGCTCTGTCTAAAACTTCAGTTTTCAGTTAGCTTATGCATATTGATGGCAAATTAGTTTTAGAGTTCTCCTTGATTACATTAGTGGGCTGTTCCACAAAATCAATAATGATATCCTGGAAGCAAATTCAGTTTTCATGTTGCTAGAATGCAAGTCAGTAAGACAGCTTGGTGGTTTTGTGTGTGTCTGTTGGGCATTGTTTGATCTGAGAAACTGAGCATTTTGTAAATGTGTGTGAGTACAGAGGAGCATAAAATGGCATAGGCAGAAAGAAGACTGAGAGGAGTGTTATACAGCTTTGCTTTCTGTCTTGCAGCAGGGAAAAGCTAGCTGTCTGAAACGGCCTGGTGTGATTGTTGTCACTCACTGTCTCTTTGTGCATATGTAACATCTGCTTGAAGTGCCATTTGGAACATAGCACACAGCTGCTTCCTTGTTTTGCCTTTCAGACCTCAGCTCAGCAGGCCTTGATGGGGACTATTAATACCAGTATGCACGCTGTTCAACAGGCACAAGCTGACCTCAGTGAGGTTGATAACCTACCACCTTTAGGGCAGGACATGGTGAGTTTTTGTAATCCCTTATACAAATGGATCCTAATGCTTTTAGTCATTGTCCCTGGATCTAAAGTGGTATTGCTAAAGCTTTTTAAATGAGATAAAAAATTTTGTGCTCTCTAAGAAATTCATGTGAAGTGTTCCTCTTTACTCTAATCAGTCTTCTGAGATGACATGTACCAGGCTTCCTTGCATAACCATCTTTGGAATCCTGCTTGTTTCATGAACATATGTACAATTAAATGCAAACTATGGGCAGTATTTATGGTGAGAGTGACTGCCTCCCGGACACATGAAAAAAAAGAACAAAATATGATTCTGATGTTCCTCATCCAGGTTAAGGCAGGAAGACAGATCAAGAGACTATTGCTTATGGGGGATTTATCACTGTCAGTCAAGTGTTTAGCCTTTGTGGATGCACTGTTAATGGCATTTACCTTAAAAGGGCAGCTGTTGAAATGTGATAGCAATTCTGTATTGAGTGATTCAGCAAAAGAAAACACTTTCATATTTCACTTTAAGGGCTTGGGTGTTGTCCTCCACTTCACTTTTAAAGGTTTTCATGAAGGGTTGAGAGATTTAAGTAGTATCTCTTCTTACAGAACCTCACAGTAATCCTTAATTCTTGTTTTTGTTATTGCTCTTCAGGCATCAAGAGTATGGGTTCAGAACAAGGTTGATGAATCAAAACATGAAATACACTCTCAGGTTGATGCTATCACTGCAGGAACTGCATCTGTTGTTAACCTTACAGCAGGTAAATTTCAAAGAGAAGGATTTCCTAGCGCTTTCCTGGTTGTTTATCAGTCATAAGTCAAGTAACATAGGGACTGAGTATGGGACAGCTGGAGAAAAATTTTCTTCATAATACTGCAGTAGCTAAGTGCATTGACATGTGAAACAAGCTTTCTGTCCCTCCCAACACAATTTTTGTATCTTCAAATTATCTCTAGCACTAAAGATATGATCAGTGATGAATATAAAATGTAGCCTGCTTATTCAACAAAGTGAATAAGAGAGTATTTGCAAGGTTACTACAAAACAGCATGATTGATCTGACAGTTGTGAGAGAGAGATAATGTTTATTGACAGTGGGTTTTTTTCTTCAGCAAATTACAAGTTGGAGGAGCTGTGTGTTGCTTAAAGGGGTCAATACTGTGTTACCTTGGGATCTTTCAATGTTGAAAGATAGCTGAAACTGTGGACTTCTTAGCAAATTATGTTGAATGAAGAGAAATTCTATTAGAAGATAAAGTCTTGTAGAAGAAGAAATGTAGAAATTGGAAAAATTATAGTCTAATTTTTTTAATGTGACAATGAAATTATTTAGTAGGCATTGCTTGGCTATCTTGAAATGTCTTTTTTTTTTATCTCTGTCACCAGAGTTTAGCTTCTGGTAGCTACCTCTTTCCCCTTTTAACCACCAAAGCATTCTGATCATGAAAAAACATTTGCTCTGCAGGGGACCCAGTTGACACTGATTACACTGCTGTGGGATGTGCAATTACAACCATCTCTTCCAACCTCACTGAGATGTCTAAGGGTGTTAAACTGCTTGCTGCACTTATGGATGATGAAGTTGGCAGTGGAGAAGACCTCCTGAAAGCTGCTCGAACGTTAGCCAGTGCTGTCTCAGACTTGCTCAAGGCTGTGCAGCCTACCTCAGGAGAGGTGAGTAGGTGGAAACTTCTCAGGTTCTCTCTTTCAAGGCCACGGCTTTAGCTTTTTTGACATTTTAGCTTCTAAGCTTCACCTGCTCAGTGCCACGCGATGTCCACTGTGCAAGCCATTCTGTTGACTATTTCTTTTTCCTTCATCTGTCTTTGCCTTTATGCCTTTAAGTCTTGCACCTTGATATTAGAATGTTCTGTGTTATATGCAGAGGTTAGTTGATTTGTGTAATAGTGAATTTATCTGGCTACTGTATTCTTTTTTAGAAACAAATTTCAAACAGTACTATGATTCAATAGGAAGTAGAGAGATGCTCAGTCATGCTTTTTTTTTTTATGTCACTGTCTTTGTCTACTTTGACCTACAAAATGAGAAGTTAATCCCTCTGATGTGGTTTTCCAGAAATGAGAGTAGTACTGACTAGGACAGACTACCTTGTCAGATGTGTAAGATGGATTCTGCAGCCAGTTTGCCTTAGATCTCTTCAGGTATTTGTTTTGAAGAATGAAATCTCTTGATGTTTCAAACCAGTTGGCATATTGACTGACCGACCTTAATTATCGTTGGAGTTAAAACGACAATGTTTATTCATATTCTTCAGAATTCTTTACATGTTCTCTGGGAGCACTTAGCTGAAACCCCTGAAATATGAATGTGCAGTTGTGCATGTGGAAAAGTAAAGATTTTTCCAAATTATTTCTGTTGTGTAATATTTTTTTTAGCCATATTGATTGCAGAAGTTCCTTGAGGAAATCTAAAATTCAAGTAAAACTCATTTTCTTTGAATTAATGTGTTTCACTGTTATATTTTTCCAGCCTCGACAGACAGTTTTGACTGCAGCTGGAAGCATTGGGCAAGCAAGCGGGGAGCTACTGAGACAAATTGGAGAGAATGAAACAGATGAAAGGTTCCAGGTAATGAGGGGGTTGCTTGTCACTCAGAATGGTGCAGCTTTCTAATGAGGATGATACTGCATAAAACCAGGCTTCCCAAAGTGCAGTTAGGAGATGCCAGATTTGAAGTTTCTCAATGCTAATTGAGGTTAATCTATTATGAAATTGTTTTTAGCTACACAATCACAGAATGCTGATTTCAGAGGAACCCCTACTTCATTTTGTGCATCATACAGGTTCGTTCTTGCTTCATGGAGAGTGGTTTGCACTATACTCCCCTCAGTGTTTTAAATACATGGCTCATGCTATTTGCATACGGGTCAGACTGTTGCTTTTCAAATTCTTTTCTGCTATTTCTTTTCATCACTTTCATCACTGCCTTCTTTTATGGTGACTTTCAATACCTCAGAGTTGCACGGATAGTATCTTTTGTAGCTTTCCTGGAGGATGTGGAACTGTCATTCCATTTTATAGATGGAAAATTTGGGATGAAAGTCCAGACATTTGCTAATTTACAATACCCTATGACCTGTGGATCTCTAAAATTCTTAATGCTGTGTCACACTTGATATGTCTCAATCACAGTTTCCATTGGCTTCAGGTACAGCAGAGCGCAAGTTATATTGCACAGTGCCAAGTTAGACACAGAAAATAAGGAACAGCAAACAACTTATTTTTACACTCTGCCTATCTTCACCAAGTAGACTGTGTCAGGTGCAAGATTATGACTTAGTTTTTCAGTGGAACATGTGTAGTCTTAATCAATTGTCCTGAATGCCATAGGGATTTTGTGTGAAGCAGTGTATTAAAACTTGCACATGCACACAGACAACTTCAATCCTCACCTTTCCTTGTGTTTCACTGTCTAATGACCTATTATGCCATGTAGTTCTGAAGAATGAATCGATGTTTACTAATAAATAACAAGTATTTCTACTCATTAGATAGTGGTTTTTACATAAGTGTTTGCTGTGTCTGTGTGTATGCATGTAAACCAAAAGTTTACACAACCTTCTTGTAACTGAGGAGAAGAAAATTATGGAATTACAAACATATTTTCTTTAAGATCATTAGTATTATCAAATCATGATGTCTGTATGATAATAATAGTGTTAGCTATTAGCGGTTTAAAACCATTGTTCTTAAATGCTCTGTTAAAAATGTGTCGGGATTACAGGTCAGATAGAACTCTGGAGTACACTGTATGCAAGATGTCTGCTAAAATGTCTTACAGGCCACTTTAAACATTTCATCCACTAGTAAATGTATCTGCAAGGTTCATCAGCGTTCTCATTTGTGTTCCTAGTTGAGTATGTATTGCAGCCCTCTCTTACTTGCCGAAGGGAAAGAACCTAAACATTCTTGTAAGTGCTGTGGAGTGTCGGGGAAGGTGGCTAAGGAGCAGGATGGTTTATCATGCCATCATATCCTAAAAACAAAATGAAAACTAGTAGTCTTCATTTTTGAAATCTGATGTTTTCTTTCTGCTGTTGAAGTTAAAATAATGCATGAGTGTATTTGTAGTATCTTTTTACAGGACAGCCATGTCATTTTAACAGTATATTAGGAAGACTCCACCCCACTAAAAAAATGAAGTATATGGAATGTAGCATTTTAAATGGGGAAATGAGAATAAATTTTCTGAACTTTTTTCATTGCAGGAATTAATATATTAGTCTCTTTTAATTTTGCAGTTTCAGAGTTAGCTGCATTATTTTTCTACAAGGGAAAATGTTCTGGAATTAAGACCTATTTTGAGTTATATTTTGGAGCAGTTATTTATAGGGCTATATTTACATAATGGACAAGGAAATATTGTGGTTGGAAATGGCATTTTCAAAAACAATGGCAGTTATTACTCTTAAGCACAACTAAGTACTTGAATTTAGATTTAACTCAAGTACTGTGTGACTTCAGCAGTCTGCTACTTGAGGTTGTCATCCTTATTGCAGATACTTGTCACATGTTTAGTGGTGAGCTCCAGATGTTCCTTACTAATAGGATATTCTTAGGAAGTGAAGATAAGCACATTGCAATACGGGACATAGATTTGTTCTTATGGACTCTGAGCCAATTCAAAATTTGACAGTGCATACTCATTCAGTGCAGTAACTTGATAATGTAAATAGAGAAGCTGTTATACTGAGATCAGAAAATTTCAAGTGTTCTGAGTAATAACCATGTTTGCTGCTTTACATGGAACAAAATGTTTGATACAAGAGAACTTCTGTCTTCAGAAGACTTGATCTTAATATAAAAAAGTATATACTTTTCTATTCCTAAGTCTGAGTTTTCCCTTTATTTTACCAGGATGTTCTGATGAGTCTGGCCAAAGCTGTTGCAAACGCTGCTGCCATGTTAGTGCTGAAGGCCAAGAACGTAGCACAGGTTGCTGAGGATACAGTCCTGCAGAACAGGGTCATTGCTGCTGCGACACAGTGCGCACTCTCTACTTCCCAGCTGGTGGCTTGTGCAAAGGTGAGGCAAACTGTGTTCATGAGGTGGTGAGGCATCGTTTCCAGTGTATACTTCTGTGTATTCCCAATGGTCTTGGGCAATATACTGTGTTAATATTATAGCTCTAGATTTATGCGATATCAAAGTTGTTGATTAATAATTTTTTACCCATAACAGTGGCAATCAGGAGCCTAGATGATGCAAGGCTTTGCTGTAATCTCCAGAGAAGGTTCCACAGATAACAGAGCCCATGTGGTGAATTGCTAGTATTGATAAAATAAGTAAAAAATAATTAATTCAAGAAGCACAGCTTGCCTGAGAGACTGTGTAGGTCTTCTAGTAAAGCCTAGAATTAGGATGGGTTCACCTTGTCTAAAGCTAGAAAATTAGAAGTTGGTATTCTTGCTGAAAATAAGATTGAGTTGATGATCATTGATTTTTTTAAAATATATTTGCAGTAATTTACAGTAGCCCAGTTGTTTCAATAGATCTATTGCTTTTGGCCAAGTACTGATTTTCAGTCTAAGCAAATTACAAAGGAGTTGAGATCAGACCTCGAATTCTGAAGTCTGCAATTGGAGCATTACATCTTCTACAGCCTTTTTTGTCTTACAAATAAATAAAAAAAAATGCTCATTTGATTTTAAAAATTAAAGAATTTGCATTTCCTACTTGAATGCTGCTTTTGAAGTCTGTGTTTGCAAGGAAATGGGTATTCAACTGTTGTGAAACATCCAGAAGGTTTATATTAAAATTAATAGCCAATAGTAGGTATTAAATTTTCAGTATTTTCTGGTTTGTTTCTCTGGCTGCAAGGCCTTTTTGTAATGCATATGTATGAATTTTCATAATTTGGACTTACTTGGATGTTTTTACTGCCTGTGATTTTTTTCAGTATGGCATAAGACATCTAGTGGCATCCTGTTTTCCTCATAAGATATTGACAGGTTTCGCATTGCTAAAAGCTGTCTGGATATGCCTGAACACAATGGTGGAGGGTTGTTTCTAATCTGTAGATTACAGGGTTTATTACTTCTCTTGTGGTTTCAGAAGTAGAGTGTTCTTTGGCTCGTGCCAAGCACTGCTTTTATTTAAACAAATAAACAAAGGCCTAATCAGAAGAAGGCTTTACAAGACCAATTCCAATTAAGATTTCATTTTATTTGGAATTCCAGGATACAGAGTAGTTACAGAGTAGAAGAGTGTAGTTACTCTGAAGGAGCTTGGCCCATGCCTGCCCTCCAGAACCACTGTCTAGTGTTTGCTCAGTTCAGCAACTGCTGAAGAAGCATGAAATAAGGTGGGGGCCTCCATTCTCAGAGTCTAAATTGAGATTGAATTAATGATTTGCAAAGGCCAGATTCCTAATCTAGATGTCTGAAACCACCTATTTAAATACTTGCTTTCAGGGTTCTCTGTCTAGGGAAAACAGATAAGTTAAAGATTAAAAACTAATATAGAAGATGTTTCATTTGTTAGTAGTTAGGAAATTTGACAATAAGCCTTTTCAGAATGCTTTGTCCTTTCCCCATGCAGGTTGTGAGTCCCACCATCAGCTCTCCAGTCTGTCAGGAACAGCTGATTGAGGCAGGGAAACTGGTAGACCGGTCAGTGGAGAACTGTGTGAGGGCTTGCCAGGCTGCCACAGATGACATTGAGTTACTGAAGCAGGTCAGTGCAGCTGCTGGAATTGTCAGCCAAGCCCTGAATGACCTCCTGCAGCATGTCCGCCAGTTTGCAAGCAGGGGAGAGCCCATAGGACGCTATGACCAGGCTACGGATACCATCATGTGTGTCACAGAGAGTATTTTCAGTTCAATGGGAGATGCTGGTAAGTTTCTTTGATGGACAATACCTTTCCATGATTCAGATATGTGCATGTTTCAAATAATGTAAGCCACAAACCTTCTCTGAAATGTACTGTGCGTCTAGGCGAGTGCTCTTGTGATGGTTAGTCCTTCAACCCATAATATTAAATCAGCAAAATGCATGTAGCTATGTGCTAGATAGAACGAATATTCTGTGAAAACAATCAATATCATGCTAGAAGATCACTGTAGTATATTTTCTGGGTTTTATCATTGCCTCTCATCGCAGAATTGTGTAGCAATTTCTCACCTTCAGATATGAAGGCAGGAACCTGAGTGAATACCTCCCAGTGATTGTATTATGCTTAGATTTTGTTGTAGGTTTTGAAACATACTTCTGCTTTTTCCTATGACATTTCTAAAATGTGCAGCTTCTACAACCCACCAAAACTTGGGATGCCTAATGTTTAACTGATTCCATATCAGTTTTTAGTAAAGAAACAATAAATTACTTAGAATGGTGAAATTTCAGTAGTTATAGGTGTTATGAAGTGGAGCACCATGAAGAGGCAGTATCAACTTGAAATCAAGACAATTCATAAAAAGTTTGAAATAGGATCAGTTTTTAAAAGGAGTTGGGTGTGTATTATGGTTTTGGTCTTTTCTTTTGTATTATAACATATATAAACACAAGGCCAGGAAACTGAATACGGTTATATTTTGTTACAGTTGATATGAACAAATAATCTTTTCTTGAAGGCTCATTTTAGTTGTTACATTTAAGAGGTAAAATTTTAAGATATCTCTCTTTTTAAGGAACTGTCATTTCAGCTGTGCAGCACTCTTCTAGAGGAACATATGCAGGGAAGTAATTAATGAAATTCTCAGTGTATTTTGACCCTAGAATCTTCTTTATGAGAAATCTGAGTGATTAATTTTTTTAAAAAGATGCACAGGAATGTTTGTTAAACCACTCAATCTTCCAGTTGAAAGCTGTGGAAAGTTTTCTAATGCTCTGTAGCTATTCTAAGGAATTTAGTTACTGTAGATGTGCACAAGAAAGCATGTCAAATTTTATGGTTTTGCTGTCACTTGCTTGTCATTCAGCTTTGGTCCAGAAGGATGCAGTAAAAGATATGACCTTAGATAGAGTTTATTTTCTCTTCACAGTCACCCACCTTGTTGTGCAGTACTTAGTTTTTAACAGAAGACATTCAGATTCCATTTGGTGTTTCCAACTTATCATTGCACTCCTGCAGTTGCAATTTCAACAGCAAAGAGGCTCTGGCTTGTGACTACTGTATTATTGCTCAAGCAGGTTGTTCTTTCTGTTGGCGTTACTTAACTTAATACTGTAAGAAAGGGCATTTGAAGGGATTTTTTCAAGTGGAATATTTGGATTGTGAGCTGAGTTAGCCATTATTGGTAAAAATTTTAGTTGGAAAATTGCATACTGGGAAATAGTTGATAATGTCTAGAAAACTTTAAATTTTTTGCCTATGCCTGACCAAAGGAGCCTGGTAAGAAAGCATTTGATTCTGAAGCCCACCAGTCATCTTTACACACTAGAAAAATGCTGCTTCGGTTTTCTTTCCTATGATTTTTTAAGAGCTTTTGAAAAGAATTAGGCCTAAGACTCAAACATGTCTTACTTGATAACCTAAAGAAAGCCAAAGGCTTTATGGGTTCAAGTCTGTTAAGAAGGAGTTCAAGTGTATATTTTGTGACCAAAGGAATTTGCCCTACAAAGGGTATGTATTCACTTCAGAAGCATTGCTGTTTCATTTCTGTGCTTCACCATGACCAGAATATGGCTCCCGTGTCTCAAATATACACCTTATTTTTGGCCAACACCACCTAACTGGGGCTCAGTCTCTTCTGACAGAGTTCTTAATTTAGTTTATAATAGAAGATAATTCCCCAAAAGAACTTTCTGAAAAGAACAATAGGTGAAAGATGATTATTTTTAACTAAAGGAGTTGAATTCTCAGCAGTAATTTGAAAGCAAAATGATTAGTCTTGACTGGGCCAGGATTTTCCCTGAACTTTATGTTCAGAATTACCTTAAAATACTGATTTGGCGATTTTGTCTTGCTATCTAGAATGCAAATACATTGTTTTTTCTTAATGTCCACTGTAGTGGTTTCCTTAATTTATGTTGGATCCAAGATTTTGTTTATGAAGTTTCTAAGTTATGAACTATTAATGTATCATTTTCAAGTCAACAGAATACTTGAGCAAATCTAACTTTATTTTCATCCTGTTGAGATGACTTTTGAAACTGAAATGCAGAGAGAAGGAAAATAAAAATGTAATGGTATATCACAGGTGAAATGGTACGGCAGGCCAGGGTACTGGCTCAAGCCACTTCTGATCTCGTCAATGCCATGAGGTCAGATGCCGAAGCAGAAATCGACATGGACAACTCTAAGAAGCTTCTGGCCGCTGCAAAGCTCCTAGCAGATTCTACAGCTCGCATGGTTGAAGCTGCAAAGGTACCAGGAAAATGAACTAATTGTTGTCTTAAAATTGTGGGATTATACACAAAGAATAGCTGGTATGTGGGCTGTTACAGATAGGATCTGGCTGATAGGATCAAGCTTCTCTTGTTGCCCTTGACATCCCTGGGTGGGTTTAACTCTATCTGAGCTTTAGCTTTTCTAACCTGATCCCTGGCTGCTCAGACAATGTTTCTGTACTCCTCCCAGGCTACCCATCCTTGCTTCCACCTTCTGTAGGCTTCCTTTTTGAGTTTTTCCAGCAACTACTTTTACTCATGTTTTTTTGCTCTGAAATTTTGTGCAGGGAGCTGCAGCCAATCCTGAAAATGAGGATCAACAGCAGCGTCTGAGAGAAGCAGCAGAGGGACTGAGAGTTGCTACAAATGCTGCTGCACAGAATGCCATCAAGAAAAAAATTGTCAACAGATTAGAGGTTGGAAACTACATATTGTTGAATTTTCAGTTTACTGTTTTGGTAATTAGTTTCTGTAGATAATTTCAAGCAAGTAGAAACGTGTGTTTCAAGAAAAGTGCTAAGTACAGAATGATAGCCCTGTAAGCTCAGTTCCAGAGTACAAGGCTTGGAATTAGAGAATTAGAGATGCCAGCCAGCACATGATACCATAATCTTCATAAAACTGAGCAACTTGTATCACTGATGTAATAAGGTGCAAGAATTTGACTCGGAAAGCATTTGATGGTGGCTTAGTCATAAAATTAGAACAGCTGATGCTTCAAACAACTGAGCTGAAAACACTTCATTACTGTTTTAATTTATCTGTATGATCTGTCATTTACACACAATATCTTTTGGTGCTTTTACTAGTGTGTCTGCCAAGAGTTTCATTTACATTTCTGTACAAAGATATGTTGCATTGCACCATATCCAATTAAACTGGTAAGTTATTCAGAGAATCAAAGAAGCAGAAATGAAAAGATAAATCATAGCTGGTAGCCCAGCCAAGGGGGAGAAAAGCAACTTACTGTGCTCTAAACATAAAATATCTCTGAAGTTTGTCTTGTAGGCAAGATTTATCTTTCCATTCTCAGATAAAATGTAGAAAAGACAGATTTAAAAAAAAAAGCCTTTTGTAATTACTAGTTTCCAACTGTGGTTTTACAGTAATCCGACTCAAGTGCAATGACATTAGACAAACAAGGAGATCTAAATAGGTAACCATGTTCTGGAAGTGTATTTAAATTACTATATCTGGCTAGAACCAAAAATTTGGAGTATTTCAGGAAATAAAAGCTGATATCTCAATTTTCTAACTGGGTGCAAGAAAGTTTGATAGAAAAGACTTTTCTTTAGCTTGCTGTTACATTCTGCTTTATGAAGGAGTGAAATGTGTAATGATGAGAAGGAACTTCATGCTTGGTTGTATTTAGTGGGCCAATTAAAGGAAAGTATTGCGCAACATTTTGGAGTACCTTGGATAAATTGTAATAGGGAGAGGTTGATAAGACTCCTGTATATTTAAAGAAGGTTATATCAGTGCTTTCAGACTCAGTAATCCCAGTGTTTTGTACCTTTGCATCATTTTGCGGTGGAGCAATCTCAGTAGAAGTTGGCTCCCTTGAGTCTTTGGTCAGAGATGCTAATGTAGCAGTGTGAAGCACTTTGCCTGTTTTCTCTGGCCTTTTTGTAAGGAGATAATTGATTAGACCATTTCTGCTCTCTGTAATTAACTTTTTTGTCATATTGCAGCCTAAGCTATGAAGGAACAAGAGCTTAGAATCGTTCTAGTTCCACCTTTTTCTTTTTAGCAAGTTAGAGATGGATAACAATGTTCAGCTCATTTTCATTTTGAGAGAAGAGCAATCCTCAGTTTCCTTAAGGCAAATCAAATTAATTAAGGGATATATGTATTAATCTGTCAAAGTTGTTACTAACAAAGTTTCTTATAATATGTATTTCATCCTCTGAATTACTCAGACTTTTACCCCTGATTTAACACTGTTTCCTTTTTTCCAAAGATTGCAGCTAAACAAGCTGCAGCTGCTGCTACTCAGACTATTGCAGCTTCTCAGAATGCAGCTGTTTCAAATAAGAACGCAGCAGCCCACCAGCAACTTGTGCAGAGCTGTAAGGTAAACATATCACAACCCACTGACAAATAGCTCTTGAACTCTGCTTTATGGGGAACTGAAGATCACCTTCTATAATAAAACTTGCAACCTCAAAATAATATTTTAAAAAAAATCAAACCACAACCAAAGCCAACACTACACACATTAATGTGTATGGATTCTGGAGAACCCTCATTTATTGTATTATCCATAGTTTCCATGCATTACTGTATGGAGAGCTTTGAAAATCTGTGATATTTTAAATGCAATGCAGTACTTGCCTGTTACACATACCCTTGCAAAGACCTTACTAGAAATGATGGACAGGCTTATAAGCCTCTGTATATATCTGTTGAGTAAGAACCAATTCACCTGAAGCAAGTGCTTTAAATTACAGTTTTGCTGCAAATCAGTCAGCAGCTCTGCTAGAAGCACTGTGCGGGGGGGAGGGGGGGGTGTCCAGTTGCTCAGAAATTTGTACACTCGCAAGAAGTTTGGCCATGTGTTTAGTGGTCAGATGAGTGTGCAGTCAAATGGGTCTGAGGTCTGCTGTGGAATAAAGGCAACTTTTGAATTTTCCACAGCAAGGGATGGGTAACAATAGTGATTTGTGCTATAATGGAGTGAAATCCTTATTTAATGTATGTGTTATATAATTGGTTGTACATCTAAGAACACTGATCCTGCTCTTCTGATGTTCAGCCTACAAGCAGCTGGGGCCTTAAATGTCACTGTGAAAAATAAGTTACAGACCTTACTATGGGGTTAACATGATTCCTAGCTTGAAGTTAAAGCTGCCAAGAGCACAGATTTTAAGGTGTGCCTGAAGTCAAGCACTTTTTAATAGTTTCAAGCTAGACTTCAGAGTTTGGTGAGAAGGTGTCTTCTTTTGTGTTTAAGCTACATTTGGCAGCTTAATTTATAATTCTGACTAACGTTGCTTTGGGGTTTTTAAAGAAATTGCATTTAAACAAAAAGTGAAAAAGACAATAGAATGCAAAAGAGTTTTCTTCTGGATGGAAGAGCAGTTATGTGGGGAACAAGAACAAAACCATTAAAGAAGGCATGTTAAAAGCCACATTTAGCATCCAGCAATTATTTCTTGTCACAGCGGTATTCCTAAAAAATGTTGAAATTAAGTAAGGTAGCTCAAGTACATCTCAAGATTGTGTTGTAGGCAGCTGCTATTTCAATATGAATTTCAAAAGAAAAGAGCTGAATCACTGTATTGTTTACAATTCATTCTAATGTGATCTTGATGCTGATTTATTAGATAGCAGAGAAGATCTGATACCTACTTTTTACGTTTTTGGGGGGTGGTGGGGGATTGGTATTGCAGTGCTGAAGTAAGTGTTATCTATTGTTAAATGGATAGACAAGGAGCATGAATCTGGGCCGTTCAGAAATAAAGTTTTAGCAATACAGTCTTCAGAATGTTCCAGCCATACTATGAAGTTTATATTATTAGAAGTCAAGGAAAAGTAGGCAGAGGTGCTTGTGGGTAAGTAAAAGACATTGTTACTCTGAAAGCAAGGCACTTCTGTGAAAAATCTGTCATCTCCACTGCTGGCATTTGAACATGCAAAGGAAGTAATTGAAAATATTTTGTGTATATAATTTTGCAGAAAAAATCTTAAAGATCCCGTAAGATAATCTAAACTAGAGTAGCTTGAATAAAGATTTCTTAAGTAGAATGTCTGGAAAATCCTATCATGTATTAATTCACTTCTATGGAATCCTAAAAAATTCTGTGAAGGCACAAGAGTATCGTACCTGTGAATAGTACAGGTTGTCTTTAAGGTGGGTGGGGAGAGGGCTTGCTCAGTGTCAGAGGGTTTGGAGGTTTTTTTATTTATCTACTAAAAGCTTTTCCCTTTGTTTATTATAGAATGTTGCAGACCACATTCCTCAGTTGGTGCAGGGTGTAAGAGGAAGTCAAGCTCAGGCAGAAGACCTCAGTGCGCAGCTTGCTCTAATAAATTCCAGCCAGAACTTCCTTCAGGTGAAATGAATCAATCACTGTAGTAGATTACATCAGAGCAAAAAGCATTTTTTAGTGCTGTATGTTATTTGTGATAAATAAGCAGTAAACTGTTAAGAACCATGTAAAGAATTTCATCACTGTGAGCCATAGCTGAGGAGAATTTAGTTCCTCGGGTCAGATGGCTGAAGAATATTGAATCTGTGGAGAGTGACAACTGCCAAAATTGAAAGAAAACTAAAGTGTATGGAGAAGAAACATTCATGGCTGTGGTACTTGCCTTCTGGGAAAGAGTTTAAAGAACAAGATGGAGAGAATTCAGCATCTTTCTAAACAGAGGTCCGAATATGTGAGGTGCTGTTGTAAGCTTTCCTAGTAACAGTAAAGTTAGTGTTGCAGCAACAAGCTCCAGAATTCTTCACAAATAAGACAGGATATCACCATGCATTTTTAGATACTAGCCTGCATATGTAATGGATCTTGATTGAAGTTTCGAACAGAACACCAAATTTGACTCATGCTTCTTCCAAAACATCTTTAAAAAAAAATATTAAGCATTGATAAAAAAACTATTGGGGTTATTGTTGGCATTACAAAAAAAAAACCAAAACAAAACAAAAGTCACAGTCCTAGTAAAGCGCAAATAAGTCCTGTTGCAGAGAACACTGCAGTGTGGAATTATGACAGGGTGCAGCATATGAATAAAAGGCTGGGATCTAGATGGTCCATGATTGAGGAGCAGGGAAGCACATGAAATGGTCATTACAGAAGAACTAGAAACTTCATGAGTGTGTGAATGGAGGAAGAAGTTTGTTTATTGAACCGTAAGCCTTCTTTAAAGAAAATGAGCCTGTAAACCCAATTGAGTTCACTTTTCTTTGAACAGCCTGGAAGTAAAATGGTGGCATCTGCTAAAGCTGCAGTCCCCACTGTGACTGATCAAGCAGCAGCAATGCAGCTAAGTCAGTGTGCGAAGAACCTTGCTACCAGCTTAGCTGAGCTACGAACCGCCTCCCAGAAGGTAGGTCAATACTAGTTTTAATCAGCTGAAGCAAGGTGGCTTGGATGGTGGTCACAGGCTCACTTCTGCTTGGCCCACTGTGTCTCCCCCAGGGGAATGGCTTATGCTCAGGCAGGGTTTACTTCTCAGTGTTGCCTTTTGTGCGCAGTTTGCTCAGACTCCCAGGTGGCTTCTGTGTTGTAATAGAAAGGAGAGGGAGAAGTGGCAAGAAAACTAAAAAGCTTGTGCTACCCTTTCCATTCCAGAAAGACAGGAGGAGGGTGTACACAGAGCAGCACATCAAAGCTCTGTGCTGCTGCTGCATCTGAAGGAAAGTGGGGAAAGGGGAGCATATCTTGTGCACCTGCCAAACTGGAGAGAGCCCAGATATGGCACTGCCGTAGTCAATGTGATTGTCAACTGGAGCCATCGTCCTTAAAATTCAGGGAAACAGAGGCTATCTGTGTTTCACTCACAGATTCCTAAACTATGCATGGATTAAAAAAAAAAAAAAAAAAACAGTATCAGTGGAAAGTCTAGTCTTTTTGTGTGTGTACACTGAGGCCCAAAAAGAGGATTGTAGCATATAGGTCGTTACACCTGAGCTAACATTAAAATTTCGAGCTCGGGTACTGATCATTCTGGGCTGCCACATCAGAGGGTTCAGTGTGACTTCAGTCACGGTGTGTGGTTAGGCTGTTTGTCAGAGGTGAAGTCCATACTGCAGCAGTTATTTTCTCCGTACCTTGGCTACCTGGTGTGAAGGTATGTGTATGCAAGCTAAGTGCGTCTCATTCCCCTGGTGGCTCTTAACCTAAGAATATCGTGCAGGAGTTTGGAATCCATTATGCATAACACTTTAAGTGCCTGCAGTGGCCTCTGAAGTCATGAAAGCAATGATTTGGGAGGGGGAGATTATATCTAAAGCATTTACTATTTCTGATAGTGTCTTACAGCTGCTAACAGTGTTATTGATCTGATTTCTGAATAGGCTCATGAAGCATGTGGCCCAATGGAAATTGATTCTGCTTTGAATACAGTCCAGACACTCAAAAATGAATTGCAAGATGCGAAGATGGCAGCTGTGGATGGACAGTTAAAACCTCTCCCAGGAGAAACTGTAATTGGGGAAGGATGTTCTTCATTTAAAAACAAACAAACAAAGTTAGCTGTTAAAAATTTTAAGTATCAGAGGCAAAACAAGTCTTGAGGCTTTGGATAATGATGATATTGATAGGATTTTATGCTAATTCTCTTAAAAAGAGTATTTATTCATATTACACCAGAAGACTGTTCTGTAGCAGAATTACTCATAGGACTGTAGGGCCTCCTTCTCTGTTGTACAAATTGCAATTTTGTAGCAGCAATGTTTTGATCTTTTCTTGTCAAAAAGAATTTCTTTTCAATAGTGGCAAAGATGAGAACTCTTTAGTTGAAGACTAGCATTCCTGGTAGGCTTAGAAAATGACACGTTTCATTTGGGAAAAATCTTCTTCCTCTCAGATGAGGATATTGATTTCCAGTGCTAATCATAAAATAGTTTTGTTGTTTGTATCTAATATGTTAATTTATTTCACCCTGGATGGGGAAAACATGCTAATCAGATTTCAGAGAAACTGTGTGTGTGTTTGGTAGCTGAGGTAAAAGCTTGGGTTTTGTGGGCTGAGGAATTTTTTTAATACTGTGTAAAAAACAAGTGTGTTTTAGTTGAGTTTAAACAAAGAATTTTGTTCTCTGCAATTTTTTCACAGCTTGAGAAATGTGCTCAGGACCTGGGAAGTACATCCAAAGCAGTGGGTTCCTCAATGGCCCAGTTGTTAACTTGCGCTGCTCAAGGCAACGAGCACTACACAGGTAGCCTTTAATTTATAATGTCTCTGCAAAACCTCTACTTTCCGTAAAATACTTGATAGAAGGTTTTCTCGTTACAGACTACTTATATCAAGGAATGGTTTGCGTTTTCTATGCTGATAGTGAATTGTGGTTACTAGGAAGTTACTAGGAATTGCTAGTGTAAATAATGTGCTTCATAAAATAGTGTTGCTATCTGTTGTGTGGCTGTATATAATCAGAATATATTGAGACATCTGTTGTTTTTGTAAATATATGCCACTGAAACTCTGTGAAGGACAGAACTAAAATGTAACGCAATTTAAAGGTCAGTGCCACTGGAAATGTTGCTATGCCATTTCAGAAGGTTAAATGGGTCTTTGGACATTTTTTGAAGCACAGAAAGCAAACATACTTGGAATAGCTTGGTCGGTGATGGTTAAAACTGTGTCTCTTACTAGATGTTACCAGTTTACACATATAATGCAACTAGTTCGATCGTGATCACATTTGCATAGTTTAAGTTGAAGCCAACAGGGAATGGGGCCACGCAGATTCTGCAATTTGGTTTTGTACCTGTACTTTTAGAAACAAAAACCACCTTGATAAGGAAAATGTTCCTTGCAGACGGGGGAAAAAGGTTTACTCTTAGATGGTAAAATGTTCTATCTCCTTATTTCTGTAAGCTGTTGAGCAAATGCTACTGCAGGATTTTTTTTAATTATTACTGATAAATTTCATTATGGCAATTACCACTTCAGTGGATATAATTGCATCAGGGCTACACAACTTACAGTTGCTTTCATTTGAAGCAGATGTAATTGTATTAAGATGGCTCATGTTTCTATTACAGTTATGCAGAAGTTAGCACTGGGTATCTGGCAAAGTAATACAGATACTTGCAGCTGATATCAAATAATTGAATCTAGTAGCTCTCTTAACATCAAACTATGAGAGCTGTTTGACTGGGAAATCCTACAAAGCACCTTTTCAAAGGTCATATAACTATTTTCTATCTCATACTGTCATGTTATGCAAAAATATTGTTTGCTCAAGCAAGCACGGAGTGTTTGCAGATATTATGACATTCTACTGTTTCTCTGTGATAAAAATTCTTTACAGCTGATATTCACTATTTAATAATTCTCTCTGGTCTGTTACTGACACGATAGGGGTTTTTTACATGTTTTAGTCACATAATGACTGCTGCTAGACTACAGGTGAGCAAACCTCATTGTAGAGGATCAAAGAAACACCAATTTGAAAGCAAAACTAATCAGACCTTTTTATTTTATGGTATTATGATAAATTAAATCAAACTTAAAAGATTCTTACTGGTACAAAGACAAAACATGTATTTTTCCTGAAATTTTCTTGAAATTAAGCACATAGAAAGCTCTCTGTCATTTGTCAAATAGAAGGTTGTAACTGCAACATAGTCAGTACTGTTTCTCTCCCAAGCTTGATTTTACTTTGATATGTAATATCATTACATGTCACTTTCATTATCTCCTAAAGTTTCTGTGTTTAAAAATGTTCAGTTGATTGGAAGAGAAGATGTTAAAAGGTGCTAGTGTTAAAATGCTAACATGGCTTAGGTGTTATATTTTCCTGTGCTGTTCCAGCTTTCTAAATATTTCCAATAGGGCTATAGAACGCTCCAATTATTTTTAATGTCTAAGTATGGATAACCAAGAGGTCTTGTACAGCAAATGTGAACCTTTCTTTTGGTAGGAATAGCTTGCTTTTAGTATCATCACTCAAAATATACCACCTACATTAATTGCATATGTTGTCAACTATACTATGTGTTAATTAAGATCTTTCAGAAGACTATTCTATATTGGTTTTCATTAAGGGCTGAATTAAATTTCAAAAATAGAAGAAGGGGACCATTACTCATACAGTTGTACGCCTTAGCTCTAGAGCTGATGAATGTCCTGTAATGTTGGCTGGACAGCCTATAGAAACTAATTTCATGACATCTTCTCTGTGACTTCATTCAGTTATTCTTATGTGCTTGTACTCATGGTGATGTTAGGGTATATCAAGTATTATCATGATCTCTTAATTTTTTTTTAGTTACTTGAACTTCATCTATTGCTGTACTTATTCTCTAAAAAGTCCAAAGTTGCATTTTCAGAAGCAGCAGAGATGCTGTGGCTCTGAAGTCATGGGCACCATTCCTGCAGAAAATCACTTTCCCCCTGGCTTGGAATATGAGGTTTTGCTCATTTCCAGGTTTTAGATTTTCTTCTTTTTCAGTGCATCACTAAGATTTACTCATTCATGTAGAGCCATGCCTGGAGCGTGTGGTCTTTGGTGCATAATGTTTACTTTATGGCATCAATACCAGTATTTCTCTAGGCAAATGATGCTGTGTATTTCAAATGTGTTCATGTTTGAAGATTTTCTTTTAAACTGCATTTGCAATGTTATTTTGCAATAGGATCATTACCTACAATTTCATCTGTCATAAGTTACAAAGATCATCTTTAAGGGTACTAACAGAGTCCTTGATGAAATCTGAACACAGGAGTTGCTGCCAGAGAAACTGCTCAGGCTTTGAAGACTTTGGCTCAGGCAGCACGAGGGGTTGCAGCATCCACTACTGACCCTGTGGCAGCACATGCGATGTTGGATTCAGCACGGGATGTCATGGAGGGCTCTGCTATGCTTATTCAGGAGGCGAAGCAGGCCCTGGCTGCACCAGGGGATGCAGACAGTCAGCAGAGATTAGCCCAGGTAAGTTGCAACATAAGCAGTTACATGAATTATCAAACACCAGGTGAAACGCAGCATTAAATAACAAGAGAGAACAACAGAAAACAAAGATGCAAGGAATGTCAGATTGTTGTCTTCCAGCAACAATCAGATAGTATCAACGTGCTTATGTTGAACAAGGCAGATGAGTAAAATACGCTTTGTACCATCTTTTGAAAAATAAACTTATACAAAGATAGTTAAGTGCTTTACCCACAACATATTTGAGTATGCTGCTTGACTGCAAACATGAAACAGCTATTAGACTGATCACTATTAATTGAAAGATCTGAATTCATGTTATATTCAAAAAGAGGATGCATGTTTTCTACATGTGACACCACTGCTTTTGAAAGCTTCAGGGAAGAACAGGTTCTTTTTACTGGTTTGAAAATGTCGATAATAGGCCTGTATTTTAAATAATTTCTTATGAGGAGGCATTTGTTTTAATGAGGACTTTGTCTGAAAAAAGTAGCAGGCAAAGGATGGTTAACTTCAGGGATATTCCCTTATCTGCAGCACTGCAGCATTTAGCCCAGGTGCCAGGCACAGTTGCGGAGCTCCCCTGCCAGCACTGTCCTATCAAATGGTTGAGCATAAATAATGACTGCTGCTAGACTGCAAGTGAGCAAGCCAAGAAAGATACCAGCCTCAAAAATGGTCTTGTTGGAGTCAGAATTTATGAATTGCTGGCTACAGAATGTGCCTCCTGTTAGATAAATGACCACTTAAGCCTTTCTTGGTGTGGATGTGTTTGTTTATGTGTTGTAGGTGGCAAAAGCAGTGTCTCACTCCTTGAATAACTGCGTGAATTGTCTGCCTGGGCAAAAGGATGTGGATGTGGCGTTGAAGAGTATTGGGGAATCTAGCAAGAAGCTCCTTGTTGATTCGGTGAGATGTGTTTTAACATAGAAATAAATTTCAGGGAACAGAAAAGCAGGCCTATGTTCCCCATGTGTCAATTTATTATGTAGTAAATGTGCCCTAAGTATACTTTGTATAAGTTTTGTTTAAGTTTATGCAACTTTAAGTAGCTGCTACTTTGGTTGAAACGCTGCTCTTCTAGTTTATGGGAAAGGTAAAAATGTCTGTGGTTTATGAAGGCAGTATTAAAGTCGTCAGAGGTCACCATTATTCTGTTTTTTTGAAAATGCCAGCTGTGACTTAACATTTTAAAGAATATGAAAACTTGGAAGTTATAATCGATCTCCCACCTTGAAGTGATCAGTTCAGTTTAAGGACCATTGTGTTTCGTCAAAAAATGTTTGGTGCATCTATGGTCATTTTGTGCAAGGAGGAGAATTGTTATATTTCTGTTTAACTGCATTCATGTCTAAAAAGACCCTTTGTGTGCTGGCAATTTACGAGAAGGTTTTATGATTTGAACAACATTTTTCTGCACCTACCAGTGATCCTGCTACCCTGTGAATGAAGGAGGAATTGTATTTTGATATGTTCGTGCAATGCCTTTTGGTAAAACCAGATCAGGAGTTTAGAGTCATTGTGAAAGCTGCCAGTACCTGGTGTTCTGGAAAGTTTGTTCGTGGAAGTGAATGATGACTTGGAAACCAAAATTCTCCAACTTTTGCCACTGAGTTCATCGCTTCAAATTTCATAGTTGAACCATAAAATAGCTGTTGACATCTCTGTCCCTTAAAAGGCTTTTATACTTGTCTGTCCCTGGAAAGAAACAGTGAGACTAAGGTGATTGTATATATTTCTGGTTGATAGCTGTCCTGTAGTTGGACTATTCTGCATTCAGAACTGAATCACTAGCAGCTCAGTTGCAATACTCCCTTCTAGCTTGTGTGTGAAGCTCATGACTGTATTGCGTTTAGTATTTCTTGAATTGTGTTGAAATTTCCAGTTGTGAAGGGCCAGTGTGATGTGATAGATAGTAAAATACAGCACTTGGTCTCCTATAGCTACCTCCAAGTTCTAAGTCATTTCAAGAAGCTCAGAGTGAACTGAACCAGGCAGCAGCAGACCTGAACCAGTCGGCAGGAGAAGTCGTCCATGCTACAAGGGGCCAAAGTGGGGAACTGGCTGCAGCCTCTGGAAAATTCAGTGATGATTTTGATGAATTTCTTGATGCTGGTATTGAAATGGCTGGCCAAGCACAAGTAAGTTTTTAATCTTGTTAACTGGGACTTATCTTGGGCATAGTACCTTGCAGTAGAGTATATTGGTTGTCTGTAGCACAGCGCAATGTTCTAGAGTGAGCCTATCCAAATATGACAGGTGACATTTCTTATGAAGCAGTCGTCTGTAACTGATTATCCAGAGTGAAGTCAGCTCAGCATTTGCATTTTACACAGGACACGGGTATTTTCTCTGTGTCAGAAATATGTCTTCATACTTCTCTGTTTAGTTTGGGCTTTGAGTAATTTGAGCTGTATATCTGAAGGTACAAAGGTATTCTGACCTCTCAAAGCTTATGGGAAGGGTTGTGTCTATTTTGGTAGAACTACCATGAAGGATATTTTAGCATAATGAGCGGTGTTCAGAATTTAGCACCATTCCTTGCTAATTTTCAAATGTTTTAAGTAGAGGAAGGAAAAGATGCATTTAAAATCTGGACTTGATACTTCTCTGTAGGACCTGCTACAGAGTGGAGCAAGCATTTGAAGAGGGATCTGCTGACGGATCCATGGCTAAAATGCCACGGAACTGACAGCAAGCTCTTGGCCATCTGTTTAGTGATTTAAAATCTGGCAGAGTTCTATGCTGATTTACTCAATAACAATCAGGAATATTGTCACACATTACTTAGTTTATTCCTAGTAGTCTAGGTACTCATTTGAAGTTGGAGATATCTCCTTCGTTTTATCTTACTGGGTTTAGGTGTACTGAATTACACTGGTCATTTGGAGATGATTTAACATAACAAATGCCAGCATATAAAAAAGGGTCATGTACCAGGAGAGCTAGGAGAACTTGAAGGAAAAAAAAATTATCTGCAGCCTGTTTTGTCCTAGTTGTTCCTAGGAGGAACTTACAAACCTACAAAATTATTGCTGAAAGAAAACTAACCAGAAAGTCTTGGGTATACCAGTCCTTTGAAGTCATTTATGAAGTGCCTCTGTAGAGCAGATGCTTTGTAGATAGAGCTGAGTAGAGAGATTGGACAATGACTGCTGATTATTCTTCTTCAAAACTTAATCATTCAGGTTCCATGAAGTGAGTTAGGCACCAAATGCCAGCAGATTCTCTGAAACTAAGTAGGAGTTAGGTATATGACTTTCTTTTTAGCCATGGGCCTCATTGACTTTTAGAATGGGGTTTTTTTGAGGCAATTCAATGAACACAAAGCTAGAAATAACACTGCAAATAGCTACTTGAAAAGAGAATTCCAGCTGCTGATGACCTTGTGGCCCTTGCCAGTTTGTTTATCCTGCTGACATAGGGGTTGATAACCATCTTAGTTATTAATGGCTGGTCTTTCAAAAGAGAGTACTTTCTATCTATGTCTAGTTATTTGCCCTGAACAGAAGCAATACCAGGTACTTCAAATGCCAAGCAAAATGGGAGGGTAGAGAGGAAGCAAAATATAAATATGGAGTAAAACCTATTCACAGCAGCTGAGTAATATGCAACCTCTTTACACAGAGCCCCGAACAGACTGTTAGAAAGAACAGATTCACTTCTACTGATCATTGACAGAAGAATCTAGTCACAGAAATTTGTTGTGATAATGCAGTACTTCCCTGTAATTTTATGTATATGAAGGTTTTCTTTTCAAGCGATGGCTCAAAGTAAGTAATAGACCATCCAAGTGAGAATATTTACCGAAGTAGGCTTATAGAAATGTATTTTCTTGGGATAGAGGACTTTCTGGAGGGATTTTTCTGTGTAGTAATCCCAGTTGGATGCTAGAGAGCCTGTGGGTTACACAGAGGATGCTAGAATACAGACAGTGTACGCTGACTGAATAATGTGGATCAGTTGTGCCAGGCAGAGACACATGAGAGTCTTGACAACAAAAGCATTGTTCTACAAGTAGTAAAGTTTCTCCGTTGCTCATTTGTGAATACTGCTATTGTTAGAAACCAAGCTATTTGTTATAGGGGTTTCTTTTTCTGCTATGTAAGTGAAGCTAGAGGCACCTGTCCGGGTGAACAGAGGCTTTGGTCCATCTCCTTCTCCGGACTACGGTCCCCTGCATGTCAGTGGTTTCAGGGTGGATAAACAAACTGGGTTTCCAAATGCGGTTCTCTGTATTGCAAACTCTGCACTTAATGTTATTTTGCTGTGGCTTTGCAGACTAAAGAGGACCAGATTCAAGTAATAGGTAACCTCAAGAGCATCTCCATGGCTTCCAGCAAGTTGTTACTGGCTGCCAAGTCTTTGTCTGTTGATCCTGGAGCTCCTAATGCCAAGAACCTCTTAGCAGCAGCAGCAAGGTAAGGATGTGTTGCTTGCTTTAGGTTTTCCAAAGATATTTGCTTTTCTCTGTGGTATTTATAATGTCTCAAATGTTTTTCAGCTATTGCCAGTTAAGTGAATGGTTCAAACCTGTGGTTCTATTTAAATGAAAGTAGGCCGGAGGAAAATGGCTTATTTTTTCAGTGACATAACTTGTTACCCTTGGTGGAAATAAGAACCAGCAGTTGAAGAGTTGGCCAGGTTTTTGAAAGGGACTAGTGTGTTTTACGTACTGTTTTATTACCATCTGTGTTCTGACAAGGCAGTAGCCTAACAGTGAACTTCTCAATCCCTAACAAAGAAAACAAATTGAACAATGTTCTGCTACAGAATGTGCTTAAAAATCACGTTTTGGCTACCTATCATTAACAGTGCATATGATCAAGAACACTTAAAAGGGCTAGATGCTATGTTTATTTGGTAGAAGATATCCTTACTTTAAGGATTCTAGCAACTATGCCCTGAATTTCATCTTGTGGACCCTGTTTCTCAATCAAGGTGCTCAGTGTTTATGAGAAAAATAACACTGCATTTCAGTGTTTGACAGGATAATCACTGTTCCTTCACTTTGTCAAATCCTTTTCACAATGTTTTTTTTTTTCCAAATTAACTTTCTATCCAATTATTTAAGTTTGTAAATGGAATGTTCGAATGTCAAACTGTAAGGGGACTGCTGAAGGACAGATAGATATCACATGTAGAAATGTCACCATTAAATCAGATGAAGGTCTGAGATGATGTGGATGTAGCTTACGATATTGTCTTCCAAAATGTTTACACCCACAAAGATTAGTCTAGAGAGGAAGTAAGATAAGACTGTTAACTTCCTTGGGGATAATTGTAGTTGATGTTTTCCTGGACCTTGGAATCATCCCTTTCTAATAGCAATAACTTTGTTTTTTAAAAATGAATCCACTCTTTTAATAAAGGACTTCTTAAAGAATCTATGCTAGTTTACTTTGTCATATTTGTTAAAAAAAAATTAAAAAAAAAAAAAAATTCTGACATCTGTGTTGTCTTCCTGGAAGTAAACAGCTTCTAGGAAAACTGTAGGTGACCAAAGACATACTGTTTAAAAGTGAAGTTGCATGAGCTTTTGTTACTGCTGCAGCATCACACTGCTACAGATTCCTGCTTTAGTCTTGGAACATTCCGGTTTGGAGCAAAGAGGAAGTTAGTATCCCCGCTGAAGCCTCTGTAGAAGTATCTAATAAAAAAAAAAAAAAGGGAGACAAACCATGCAGAGCCTTTAGATATTGTATTTTGCCATGTTGTTAGCATGTGTATGTTAGCATGTTAGCATGTTAGCATGTGTACCTGCCTACATAAAACTTTAAATAGACATCAGAAAAGTAAATCCTGTATCAATTCTCTATTTGTGTTTAAGACACTAAGGAGACACCATATTTCCCTTCCCAAATCATCTGTGGCTGCTTGTGACAAGCTTGCCAGGGCTCTGTTCCCTTTCTCTGCTATGATATACTTGACAGGGTCAAGTATTTTTACTTTCTCTTTTCTCATTAAAATAAAAAGAGTCAGAGCTTCCTTTGCTTCCTGTTTAAAAGATGGCTTATCTTCTCTTTTTTTTTTGTCATCTTTTACAGTACTGGGATTAATCTTCTTGTATTTCCTTTCCTTTATTCCCCCTTTGTTCCAGCTATAGTAGACACTCCCAACTTTTTCAGTAGCTTTGGCCTCCTTGTGGAGGCATTTTTCTTGACTTCCTCTGACTGTCTCAGAGGACTGCAACAGTGGTGGATTTCGCTGCAGGATCCAAGTATTTATATGCTGTATTTGGTGAGAATAAATGTGGCTTTTAGAGTCCTAACAGCCCTTTTCCACTCTGTGATTGATGTTTGAGGATTTTAACCTAAGGGAGACGCTGCATGTTGACTCAGAGAATATCAATGATTAGTTAAAGAGAAAAAAAACAACTTGATAACAGTCTGTAGAAATATATAGCAGGATTATGTGTGTGTGTAATACGGTATATCAGACAAGACACAAGACTTTGATAGCAAAGGGTATATAATGTAACTTTGCATTCGGGTATTTTTTGACATACTGCCCACTTGTTTATGTGTCTTTCAAGACTTCTGGGGTGATAGTTGAGAAATGATTCGGTTAATATCAGACCTGGAGAAGTGCTAAAATGGCACTTAGCTATTAAGTTATAGCGCTAAGTTTATGTCGCTGCGCTAGTGTAGTGGGTTGACAGTGGCCTGCTGCCAGGTGGTGTTTTACACTTTATTTACGATGTTTTCCCAGAGATGCCACCGGCTTGGCTGCTGGGCTCAGCTGTGTCCTACAGTGGGTCTATTGGAGCTATCTGGAACCAGCTGTGCCTTGTGTGGGGCAGCCCCTGGTCTCTTCTCACAGGGGCCACCCCTGCAGCCCAAACCTTGCCACAGACACTTATTGAAGTTTCTGTTTCTTCTGGACTAACTTCTTAATTGTTCATACTGAAGTGATAGGTTTTCAGGTGTGAATCAGTATCAAATGCTTTAGTGAGAATGTTTTTTCTCCTATGAAGCTTGTTAAAAAGAGGTCTCTAGGTCAACTGATTAACATAGTTTATCCCCAAACACTGAAAAGAAGAAATGTAGTAGAACATCAAATTTTTAAATCTTTATGCAGTGTACAGTTAATGAAACAGAAGTTTTAATGAAAGGAATGGTTTAACTCTACTATATGCCTTTTTTTCCTTTTACTCTCCCTAGAGCTGTGACTGAGAGTATAAACCAGCTCATCACACTGTGCACTCAGCAAGCTCCTGGGCAGAAGGAATGTGATAATGCACTCAGAGAACTGGAGGTATTAATACATTTCAAAAGTTCTTATGAATAAAAATGGGCCCCAAATGTTTGTTTCCTTTGTCCAATTAGCTGCTGTCACTGTCACTTGATATCTGTGGCAGGGGTTTTAATTGCATATGAGGTAAGCATAGAACCTCTGTGAACATCCTGTAGTTTTGGCTAGAATGAAATTTTCTGCCCTGTCCCCATCTCCTCTTCCATGCCCCTCGAAAGGTAGGCTCTAGTCCTTATCATACTACCTGTGAATTAAGGAAGAATCACAATGGGGTGGATATTCCCACTACCAGCAGTGCACTGGAGGGAGCTGCAGAATCTTAATTTTTCTGCATGTAGAATGTTGCTAGTGACATCGCACTTTAGGATGACTTTTACCGTCTTTTACCCTGTCGCTCCCTGCCGTTTCTTAGTGTAGATTTTTGATGCCTTGTAGCTGCTTTGTCACAGCCAAGCTGATGTGTGTCAATACTGGCTTTTGCAAGGTGTGTTCTGGTTCATGAGTGAAATGTTTGACTGGCTAAACAGCAGGATAGCAGGTCAGTTGAAAGACCTGATGCTAAGGCTGTGCACTGATCATAGAGACAGCTGCTTACAATAGTGGGAAATGGCATCTCTTTTTTTTAATTAAACTGTATGTTTCTTTGCTGTCAAGGTCAGAACATCAAGGGATGACTGGCCTATGTAGAGAACATAAAACACTTTCAAGCTTTTTATTCCTATGCCTGAATAGAAAGGTGATTGCAAGTTCATTCCAGGGTATTGAGAGGTTTTGTAATATGCAAATCCACAGTCATCATCCTAAAATGTTGGTAGGAGTTTGCCTAGGAGCTGTTTTGTACTTTTGAATTCTTAGCTTCTTGAGCTTAGAAGTGTTAAAGTTAGTTAAAGGGGGTGGCAGCCAGTCCAAATAATAGAACGAAAAAACTGGAAATTGGGCCATAATGTAGTGGCTGCCTGAAATCACTGCAGAATGTAGGGGGTGGAGCAAGCAGGAGGAATGATGCGCCATTTCTCAGGACTCCCTGAAAGATTAGTGGGGAGACATCTGCAAAACAGCAAGGATGTGAAATGAAAGGTCAGAATTCCCAGCTAATGAGCCACAGAAAACTGAGAGCTTAGGGGGAAAATGTAGGCCAGAACAACCTTAAGAAGCCATTGCAGAGGGTTCTGTGCCAGTAGCATGGCTTGCAAGCAGAGCTTGGGAGGAGCAGAAAGAAGATCTGGAGCATCTTGAACTTCAGGAAATGCTTGAGAGGAACAGTTAGCGAGAAAAGCCTGGGTGAATGAAATCAGGTTAATTTCTGAGAAAAGGGAAACGAAGGCAAAACCACACAGTCCTGAAACCAGACTGGAGACTGGTGTCAAAGTGACCTGAGGAACCTATCAAATTTGGGGGAAAGCATTCTTAGTAGTTTTAACTTTCAGTTTCTTTTTACAGTGACTAAGCTCTTACCTCTTACCTTCATTTCCCCAATTCATCGCCCACTATTACTAGTCTCCCCAAGGCTTCTTAAAAGTACTAAAAATGTATCATTTCTGCAGTGAGAGTGTGTCTCAGCTTGCATTTGATAGACTGTCAGCATGATCTGAAGGCTTTCCTGGGGACTTCCCTTAGAGAGCACCTCACTGTATGACCTCCAGTGAGTTAGCTCAGCTTGCCCAGAATTTCAGCTGAAAGGATTGACAAAGGTGTTATAGTAATAGCAAACTTATGTCAGTGGGAAGTTGTGCTGGCTTGTGTTTCACCATTCTGTTTCCTTATGTCCTGAGAGCTTCCATCTCCATAGTAGTGCAACTACTGTGTTATGGAGTATTTATAGATGGAGTATTTAAATATGGAGTATTTAAAGATGAAGCACAACAATGAAGAGTTGCTGCAATGTCTGTGAGAACTGAGAAAGAGATGACAGGCAACTGGAAACTGTTTTCTGGATAGAACTTCTTCCTCACTTCTCACAGTTGAATTGCCTTAAGGCTTTAAGTTAGACTATAGCTTTTAAAAAGCAATAGCTGAGTTGTTAAAAATATAGTAGGTCAATCTTAATGTTAGGAGTTTAGTTATGATAAAAGTCTTAAGGGTTTAAAATTGTGGAAGGCAAACATCAAATACAGATGTTAGTATCTCTCTATGCTTACTGATTTCACTGTCATCAGAAAGATAAGTCTTTTTTACTTGATATTTGGCAGGAAATAGTGTTCCTCCAAACTTAGAAAAAGTCATATTGCAGAACTTTACATATACGAGAATTAGTCTGCTGCATTTTACAGCTTTTTACAAGTTCTGTTATCTAAATGCATTGGTTCTTCTCAATTAATATGTGACAGACTTGCACATTGTTATTTCCAGGAATCAAAATCACTTCAGGAAACTAAGCCGAAGTACTGTTTGTAGTTTTCTGGCAGAGGGAGCTATGTTGGTAGAATCTGTTGACAGTAGTAAGAGGCAGGCAGTGGATTGACTTGCACTTAGTTTGGTAGCCCTTTGTGTCTTTAGACAGTACTCAATAAATGGTCTTGTAATTCTCTTTATGAAATTTAAAATGGTACTGAAAACATGTATTAGACTGTCAACTGACAGAAAACCAGATTACCTCATGTCAGCCGAGCATCGCTAACTGACCATAAATCACTCATCACAAACACAAGATAAACCACTCTAGCCTGTATTTCCAACAGATTCATAGTGCACAAAGGTGTAGTTACTGCCGTTCAGTTAATGTAGGGTAGCATTTAATGTGTAGCACGCTCATCTGTATGTGAGCCCTCAGTGAGTGTGTTGGCTTGCTGGAGATAAAGTTCTAAGATTAATAAGCAGGATACTAGTTATGGTATATGTTCTCAGCTCAGTATTTTAGGCTCTGTCAGTAATCAGATTATCTTTCATTATTTCAGACAGTTAAGGGAATGCTGGATAACCCTAATGAACCTGTGAGTGATCTCTCATATTTTGATTGTATTGAGGGCGTGATGGAAAACTCAAAGGTAATTTCCTTTTCCCCCCTCTATGTCAATTGTAAAGTGTGTTTTGATTATCGGAAGTTTCCACGTGTTTATCAAACGTGTTAGAAACACAGCACAGTGATTACAGCAAAAATATGGACTGCGTTCCTTGATAAAACTCAGCCTGAGATAGGTTTCTTACAGCTAGTTTCAGGTTTTGGTTACTTAGAAGGCATATTGCCTCGGTAAGAATTTTTTAATTAAGTGACTGGTATGCAATGCTGCTAAAGTTTCCCCCTCTCTTCCTTCCTCTCTTGTGTGTTAGAAGCATGTCATATTTTCAGGATATAGTTTGACTGTGATAGAATGACCCAAAGCATAAATGGGAGGCTTGGCAATGAAATATTGTTTGTATTGTTCTGTGCAAAACAGCTTAGGGAAATGTCTGAGCAGTCCAGATATTCCAGCACATCAGAAAACGTGTGAAATCTCTTAACTTATTTTTAAACATACCATGCTCTACATCTTTCTTTGAAGCTTTGCTTTCGGTGTTCTTATTATTTGATGTGCTGGAATTGTCTCGGATCCTTCCTTTTCCAAAAGAAAATGCAAGTGCTTAATGGATGTACATGTCATCTTGCATCTAATGCTGTACTGCAGTCAGATCTTACCTTGAATTTTAAAAGAAAATGAACTGAATTCAGTGGGAGACATTGTGGGAATCGATGTGTATTCTGAAATTCAGATGGTTCTGGCAGACTATATGCAGATTCGTTTCCGCTGAGTCTGGGGGCAAAGAAGATCCCAGATGTGTTGACAGCATTGGTTGTCGTGTTCTGCAATCTGTGAAATGTACCTAGTGCCAGGACAGCTGTGATTAGTGGATGACAGCAAAAATAATGAGGAATAATTCTCTATCCTCGTAGTCATTTGCGCTATAGTAGTGTTCATATTCGGCATTGTCAATCCAGTGTCGATCTGCATGCCTTATCCCTTACACCACACAGAGTAATGTGCCCGATTGAATGAAGTCATTAACTAGCTAAAATTTCTGGAAGCCAAGTCAAAGAGGTTTGTGGGCGAGGACTGGCTCAAGGCAGGAATCACTTGCTTTCGATTGGCAGAGAAGCATATTGGGGGAGGTAACTTTGTTTTTTAATTCCTGAGGTTCTTGGCGAATCAATGGCGGGCATTTCTCAGAATGCAAAAACTGGAGATCTTTTAGTCTTTGGAGAATGTGTCGGAGTGGCATCCAAGGCTCTTTGTGGCCTCACAGAGGCAGCAGCTCAGGTAAGCTACTCAAGTCTGTAAAGCAAGTATATGTTTTTATTTTTTTAGAAAGTTCATGTTGTGGGTGTGTAAATCTGAGATTCAACTTGTGGCCAAACAAATGATGACCTTGTACTACCTTGACCTTGCTCTGTGTAGATCCACAGAAATTGTGCAAACACTGCTGTACGTTGCAGAAACAGCAGAGTGCAATAACATGCATATTTTATAAGGAAGGGAAATGACATCAAGAAGGAAAGTTTTCTGAGGATAAAGCAAATGTCACAGATGCAGCATATGGAATTCATGTTTGCAGCTCAAGCTCTGAACTATTACATCATAGAGAAGTGTACAAAAACCAGCCACAGTTAAAATGAATGAATCAAGCTTGATTTTAGTTTGGAAAAATTCATAAGGAGCACTACTAATTTCAGACATTTTAAATAAGCAACCTGATTCAGCTGTTTGCATACTTTCGGAATAACCAAAATTGTTAAGTTCCTACAACGAGTTACAGTCTGGAACTGGTCACTGTGGTTTCACTGATCTGATAACTGGGTGACTTGAACTCTTGAGAGGTGATACAGCCCCTTCAGTGAAGGATTTGGCTGTGGGGAAACATGCTCTGCACCTGGAAACTGTTTCTTGCTTTCCCCAAATATAGAATGTCTCAACATGGGACTTAATCTTCTCCTCATCTAACCCTGCATTGCCTTACTGGCTTATCAAGGTGACAGATAATTTTATCTGCAATGGAAATTCATCAAGAAACCTTCCAGTACAGTTTTGACAGTTTCAACAATTCCTCCTTGTTGAGTTTATTTAACTGAGAAGGAATGTAGGTTTGGCCATCAGAGATCTCGAGCCACAGTGAGACCAGCATCTGCAGACTTGATGGGTCCTACACTCAGCAGTAGTGGTTTTGCTGTGAATTGGTTTTCAGGTTTGACAAAACACTCTACCACCTCCCAACTGTGGCTAATCCAGTAAATGATTTGTTGATGCTTGTGGCCATCAAAGCTCTTTCTATTGGCTATACAAGTGAAAAATATTTTTTCCAGGGATACCAGCTGCTTAAACAGTGGAGAGTTGGGTTTTTTGCCTAAATAAAGTTCACAAGTGTAAGGGTGAGTGTTCTTGGTTCCAGAGAATTCTGGAGATTTATTATTAAAAAAAATTGGTGATAGTAATTCACAGTATGATTTCTAGATAATCTCTGACCACCATGTGCTATGACATATGGCAAGCTTATCAAAGAACCAAGATGGATTTAGCATTGTTTCTTACAATTGTTTTCTTCCTTTCTTCATTTCTAGGCTGCTTACCTTGTTGGCATCTCAGATCCAAACAGCCAGGCTGGTCAACAGGGTCTTGTTGACCCAATTCAATTTGCCAGAGCCAATCAAGCAATCCAGATGGCTTGCCAGAATTTGGTAGATCCAGCGAGCAGCCCATCACAGGTGATTTCAGAGGACTGCAGTGAGACCTTCATTGTTAGGAAACTTGACTTTGCTGTATTTGTGACCAAGCAAAGGATTTTTGGTTTGAAACTGTTGCATGGCTTTGAACGGTGACTTTGCAGAGCTCTAGAGTATAGTAACTGTGACGCTTCTTTGACAATCTGCTTGTTTTGTGCCATCTATTTTTACAGGTATTATCAGCTGCCACAATTGTGGCCAAACATACTTCTGCTTTGTGCAATGCTTGTCGAATTGCTTCATCAAAGACAGCAAATCCTGTCGCCAAGAGACACTTTGTGCAGTCTGCCAAGGAAGTTGCAAACAGCACTGCTAACCTGGTTAAAACTATCAAGGTACAAATGCTGCTTAATTGTACTTCCTTCTACCTTTTTGGGTTTATTTTTTCTTTTTTTTTTCTTCTGTTGAGACAGAATCAGAACAGTTAGAAATGTCTTTTTACCTTCTGTGATATGCATGATTTAAGAAATTATTAGTTACATTTTTGAAGACCTGAACTGGAAAACACATTCAGTGATATAACTGTGCTCTAGTCAAGATATAGAGAATTGGGCAATATTAGTGTTACGAGAGGCAGCTGGCCCGTCCAGTATGAGACACCACTGAGTTGATGCACTTAATGAGCATGCACCGTGAGAGTAATTTGCAAACGACTGAATGTGAAGGCTTTTAATGGTGTTATATTGCTCAATATACGCAGGTTTGTGGAGGTATTTCTGACAGCTTTACCATATTTATAAGACAAAAATAAAGAAATAAATAATACTGGGAACAAAACAGAAGCTTTTTATGTTACTACTGTTTAATAGTCTTCTGTTAATTGTAATCCTTTATTTTCCAGATATCTCCCTGAAATTTGAAAAGAGGTAGCTTTTCTTCATGCAAGCAGAAATAGTACTTGTTAAGCCATAGAGGTCTCATAGTTTAAACCCTCCTGGAAGCCATTACCTGGTCTGCTACTGAAAGTCTTTTAAAATTATTATGCTTTTAGGACTGGGAGGTTCTATTATGTTGCACGGAAGGTCTTTCATATTGGTATCTTTCCTATGAGATTATGAAAGAGATCAGCTGACTTGTGTGAAATGAGAGCAATAAGTTATTGGTTTGCTTAAAAAAATAGTAATTTTTTTTAAAAAATCCATTTATAGGAGAGAACCATCTTGTTAGCCACTTCCACCCTTTGGAGCATGAGGTGCTGAGACACAATTTATGAGAGTCACCAGAGTGCAATGATAGAAAATCTTTTTACAGTCTTGTGAAGCAAAGCAACAGTTTTAAATTTAGGGTCAATAATCAGCTAAGTAAAGAAATGCATGCTTAAAGGATCACATTCTTTGCATCAGCCTTGTTTGTGGAGGAACTTTCACATGCTATAAGCACACAATAGTTTAAAACTAAAAAATCAAACCATCTTCCTTCAGTTTTGCAAAGAAACCTATTCAGACAGAACTCAATCATGATTTGATTTCCAGGCCCTGGATGGTGATTTCTCTGAAGAGAACCGCAACAAGTGCAGAATTGCTACTGCGCCTTTGATAGAGGCAGTGGAAAACTTGACAGCATTTGCTTCAAATCCAGAATTTGTCAGCATACCAGCACAGATCAGCACTGAGGTAAGGCAGGATGTTGCACTTCCACCCTCAAAAAGTTGAAAATGTTGAATTAATCATGTGTCAGAGAGGAAGTGAGTATAAGGACCTGACCCTGAAATGTGTCTCTGCGTTCCTGGGTGTTCATAAGGCATTCTGCTGTCTGTCGCTTAACCTCTGGCCTTGAATTTTGCACCAGTAAGATGGAACTAGTTCATATACAGTAAGTGCTGTCAGTCTCCTGTTAGTGAACTGATACAGTACAAGTCTTGTTAGCTGGATTATTCCATGTAGTAAAGTAATAAATAGCCCTTTTTCCCTTAATAGCAGCTTTAGCAGATGAAACACAATTACTTCTGAAAAGGATTGAAGGGGCGTCACTGGGGTTTCTCCCTTCCAAAATGGTGCAGTCATGATGACAAGAAGCAGGTTGTCTGGCAAGAATGTGTGTCTGTGGATCTTCTGTATTTTTTCCTCAGTTCTTCGCCCTCAGCCCCCGTAACTGCAACAGAGTAGTATTTGAAGTAACTAATAAAGGGTTAGGGGCAAAAACCCCAGGGGAAAAAATAACTAATAAAATAAATCCTTTAAGCTTCATAATAGCTTCAAAGTAGATATTGTGTCTCGTTACTGACCCTCCAACAGCTCCTTCCTGCTTTTCGCAGCCTCTGTTCCAGCTGATAATATCAGATGATGGAGTAACAGTTGCAATTTTAAAAGTTGTGGGGCTGAACCCGAAATCTAAGCCCGTCCTCCAGGTCTATGGTATTATAGTTTTACTAGATTACTGGCAATTAAATAGATACAGAGATGATGACCCAATTAGTGTTGTAGCCAACTATTTCCTGGGGGAAGAGCACACTTGGTTGGATCTTGCAAGTTTTGTGACAAATAAAGCTTATTTTCAATGATACCTCCATGGTCTACAATCAGGCAAGTGTCATTGTTTTCTCATGTTTCTCAGCTGGGTGGTGCCTTTCTAAACTTGAAAAGTATTTCTTAAGTATGTTACAGAGAAAGCAGTTGGACTGCGATGATTTTAGTACTATTTCCATGTTGACTATACGTGAATATAATAGTATGATACAAAAAATCATAATGCTATTTTAATGCTGTTAAATAAACAGATTTTCAGGAGCAGAAAGTCTGTATGGACCAAAATAATTATTTAAGTGTTCTTTGTGGTTTTGTACCTTTCTGACCACAGGGGTCACAAGCCCAGGAACCAATTCTAGTTTCTGCTAAAACAATGTTGGAGAGCTCATCCTTATTGATCAAAACTGCTCGTTCTCTGGCTATCAATCCAAAAGACCCTCCTACGTGGTCTGTACTAGCTGGCCATTCCCATACTGTCTCCGATTCTATCAAGAGTCTTATCACCTCTATCAGGTATGTCTTTTGTAGTAACTTTTTTGTGTCCACATTTAAGCTGTAATAATTGCACAGCCATTCATAAAGAGTAATACTGTTTGGCCATTAGCACTGGTATTTTTCACTAACGGAAATTATTTATTCTGTGATGCACAGTATCTTCCCAGTTATGCCAGGTGTTTAATCACAGTTGATGACTGCAGCGCTCTGCAGCATAGGGTTTTTCTTTATTTTCTGTTGTCCTTCCCTGATTTTACTTCCAATTCAGTTTAAGGTAAATGTAATAGAGAATGCTGTAGAATAAAAAAAAAAAATGTACCTAATGTTACTTCCATCCAGATCATGTACCAATATATAGTACGTGGAAAACAATTCTTTTTTATTTTTCCAAGGTGGGTCAGAGTGTATAAATTACCTTTGCTATCTATTCCTTACTATAGCATTCTTAGTTTAGTTGCAAGAATGCTGTAGCAAGAAGGGAATATTCTTCATTTTTGGGATGAAACCAAATTAATACTAATTAAATTAAAATGGTATGAAAACAGTGAATTAAGGGGTGTTTACAGTCTTGTTGATCTTTGATAATGATTGTAATGAAATAGCAAACTGCATGTCAGGACACAGTACTGAGAAACTAACCTTTGGTAAAAGATACCTTGGACTGAATGTTTAACACCTAATACCTAGAGAATTATTTTCTGAGGCAGTCAATTGGACTGTACAGAATTGGTGAATATTTTTTCCTGGTGTCTGTTGCATTTTCATGTTGACCTTCATTATGGGGCCAGTCTGGCCATCCCGAGGAAGTTAAAGTTGCACACTTCTTCTGAGGCAACTCATTATTTTTTTTCTGTTGAGAGGAGTGGGGTGTGTTTGTGCACATGACAGTGTGCGGAGCGCTATGCACATACATCAAAATCCCATAGGTAGAACAAAGCTAACTTTTGTCCTTACTGCTTTCCTCCTGTGTGTTTTATGTATTGTCAGTAATGAAGTATGCTTGCATGCATTCCTGAAAGAGCCTGCCTCCTTTCTACCATGCTCGGCTTACTATCACTGTCTTTCAGGGACAAGGCCCCAGGCCAGCGAGAATGTGATTTCTCCATTGATGGGATCAACAGATGCATCAGAGACATTGAGCAGGCCTCTCTTGCTGCCGTCAGTCAGAGTCTGGCCACCAGGGATGACATCTCAGTTGAGGTAAGGGAGGCACCGCAGGGACAGAGTAATGACAGCAGCCTTACTCACCCTGCTGCTTTTCCTTCTGTTTGGAGCTGAGCACTCGGCACAATCTACCAGTGAGGGGAGAAGTATTCTTACTGAAATCTTTCTAGGCAAAATCACATCAGCCAAAGTGTATCATTTCTGGAAAGATACCAGAATCACCAGGAGAAAGTAGGGGTTGAAGTAGTTATTTTTAACTACCCCCAACATATTACTGTGACTTCCTGTGTTGACGTGATGGACTGATAGTTACCATTCCTCTAGTGCCTTGCCATGTGGAAGTCAGGATATTTCTGTAACTAATCTATTACTATAAGTCTGGTGATGTCAATGTCTACATCATTTTTCTTAATTTTGTCATTAAATAAGTGAAATCTGGAGCTGCTTCTTACATTTTGTTCGATGTTGTCATTGAAAAAGCTTGTTTCCCCCTGCCCCCTGGCAATGTAGACCAATCCTGTGCTATTTCAGCCTTTAAGCTAATTGAGGAAGGGCCGTCATGCCAGACTGCCTACAAAAAGTCAACAGCTCATGATCAGATTCTCAGCTTGGTATTTAATGTCTTTTTGTACTGTTGCTTCCTGAAATTACCTGCCTCTTTGTGTACTCCAGTGGTTTCTTTGGGCTGTAACGCTGCATACTAGAAACACCTCAAAATAAATGAAGCTATACAAAATAAGTTATTATAGGAAATAGGTCATAGATAAAATTCTATTTAAATAATGAAGTCATCTTGGACACCATGTCGAACTGAACTAAACGTTACTGAAAAGGCAGTTATTTATAAAGCGGTACAGGAATGCAACAAAGTACAAAAAACTTTTGTCTTTAATGAGAGTGACCTAAATCCTAGTGGCTGGCAAGATATTAAGTAGCTCTGAATTAATAGCCAGTATTTTTGTCTTGACAATCCCAGTAATATGCTTTTCATATGCTTCAGTCCCACAGATGGTATTCAGGAGGTCAGTTCATGCCCCTGTCCCTCAGAGATGTTATATTTTTCCTTTGTCTTTCCTTATAGGTGAATTTCTCATGCTAGCTTCAAAGTCTACAGCAGAGCTTTTTGCTCTTGTGCTGTGCTGTCTGCTTTGAGGAATGTTTCTTCATTTTTAAATCGCAGCCCCTGCTGGTTTCTCTGATTGGTGCAGTGGTACTAAATCTTTGGCAGGGCAAGAATAGTTTGGGGGTGGTTGTCACATTGTGATGAGAAAGGACACCTACTCCTGAGTTTGCTACTATCAGCTGGAGTAGGAGGGAGCCACCTTTCCCCCCTCTCTCTACCCAGATCCCCAGACTCACCATTTAAACCTAAAGAGGGAGCAGGCTTATCTTGGGGCTTTTGATGTTGAAATAGGGTAAAGGAGAAGGAATGAGCAAGTATGTAAAGAAAGCTGACAGCATGGATTTCTGCATCCTGCTGTAGTGGGTCATTTGAACAGTGTTCTGAGTATGTTGATTGGTCCGAGTGTGATTGTTTTGGTATGGTACAATTTGATGAAAGAACAGCTGTGTTAGTAACTGACAATATCTCTTTATGTTAGGCTCTACAGGAGCAGCTGACATCAGTCGTCCAGGAAATTGGCCACCTCATTGATCCCATAGCTACTGCAGCTCGGGGAGAGGCAGCTCAGCTTGGGCACAAGGTACTGTCCTACCATTACAAAGGTATTTGAAATTTGGGACAGCTGAATGTTAGGAGAGACCATGATCTAGCAGCTCTTTCACGTTTTACAAAAGAGCAGAAGAAAGGATGTGGAAGGAAGAAAGATCTGGGATTTCCAAATACTTGCAGCTAAGACCAAATAAACCTGTTTATGTTTTGGGACATTAGAATGATATTTTCATTGAGGTTTTTGGTGAGGGACAGGTTCATGGAGAAAAGACAAATGAAGAAAGGGAAAGGAAAAGCCAAGATGGAAGGGTAGAGCACAATGTTATAGGTCTCCCTACCTCTGGCTGTTGCAGCCAGCAGCTGTACATATGTGTAGATTCTTCTGTCTCTTGTGCTGTGTTAAAGGTGACTACAGGACCTGGGGCCCATCACACTCCAGGCTCTTTTGGCAGGTAACAGAGTAATAGTTCAAATAGGTATATATAGTGGAATTTGGCCAGTTGATGAAGTCTGACAAAGGTCCTGGCCTAAAGCATGCAACTCCAGTTCTTGGCCAGCTCACGACAAAGCAAGGAAGGAAGGGTGGGATAGGCACAGAGGTTACCTCTGGCCTGTGGAGGCCCATCTCCTGAAGTGGCTTCTGTAGCCTGAGGAGAGAGAGGTTTAGATTGTGGTTTCAAAGGAAGAGTGTGATGTGCCCGTTTTCTACCTTCTGAGGGGGGCGCTCTGTTCCATTGATTATAGAGGGTGTGTTAGCTTTATTAGGAAAAAATTAGCAATTTTGAACTACCCTGAGTTCCAGCCCCTGCTGCAAATTTTTAGGGGAAGAAATGCTTATAACAATCTTACGTTCTGTCGTTAGTGTTGTGCTCTGTTATGTGGAGTGTAAGTACGGTGGAACCTGTGTGTATTACATCTCTGTCCAAAAATGAATGTTACAACACATGTACCAGAAGTGTACATTGTTCACTGTGGTTATTACAGGGTTTTAGTAGTTTCTCAGGTAGCAATTCCTCATCCTACTATATATTTTTGAGAGAAAAATAAATATGAGTTTTCTGTGACGGTGCATTTATTACTGGAAAGGAGTCACTCTGTTAGTGTGAGAGCTCTTCCAGAGTTGTACCCAAGTAACTGTTTAGCTTTGATAATCATCAAATATTTCATAACATCTCAACTGTCTGAAACTTTGATTCTCAGCTTAACTAGCCCATAGAGGCACACAACAAATCAGGATTGCTAAGATACAGGTAGTTTGGATTTCACATTCCTCCTCCTGCTTGTTAGGTAAATGTTGACCGAAGTCGATAGCACTATTTCTGGAGCCTTTTTTCCTGCTGAATGCACAATAAACCATTCCTGCTGTTTACTTTGACACAGTTTAAAAGACCTTATGTTTGTGAAATCATTCCTATTATTGTTTTTTTTTCCTTTTTTTTTTCTTTAATCCTCTGAGAAACAAAAAAAGAAGTCTGAGTCTTAAAATTTTATGGGCTCTTAGCTGTCCACAGGGTCATTTAGATGGAGTAAACCTTTCAGTATCTTTTCCTGCACATGAGGTACTGCTATTTTTCTTCCCCATGCCAGCCTTTGAAAGCTGCTTATAGCCCCTGTAAACATATGGACACTTGGACTTCTGAGGCATCAGGTGTACCTGGTGGTGCCACAATAAGCTATTTGTGGAGTAATTGGCCCAACGCAGTGCAAGGTTTTCACATCCAGTAAAAACTGTAAACGTAAAGTCTCATGGATTTCTGACAGGAATCAAGCACAGTTGTGGTTTTATAGAAGTGGCGTCAGATGACAGGTAGACTGTAAAAATACACATTCATATAAAAATATTCACTAGAATACGTGTATAGCCAAAAGCAGACGTTTCCTCAAAACAAGTGTAAATCAGATCAGAAACCGAGAACAACAGAGACTGACTCCGTGTATTTCTGAAGACTAAAATGTGGCAACAGAAGCTTCTGGCACAACTGTGTCTTCAGCTATTCCAAACACCGTATTGAGCCCCAGTAATTAACTGAAGGGTGCAGCGTGCTTAGTATGCAGTCTTTGTAGCATGCTTGTATCGGCCACTGGGTTGCAGACTAGCACTTAACCACTATTCTCCTTTTTAGCAGCAAGAAACACTGCAGGGCTGGGCTACCTGGCTGTGTTAGGGAAGTGTTCATGCATCAGGAGTGATGAACAGTGTCCAGAGGTCATGTTAGCTCTTGTGACCACTCTGGTGTCTTAAACAGCAGAGAACCATCCAGGTCTGCGCTGGAATCTGACAAAGAGGGTTTGAGAGGTTAAGTAGCAAAGGTTGCCAATACAAGTAGTCCCTGGGGTGAACAGTGCTGTCCCATTTGTTATCTGTCATCCACAACGGAGGCTGAGAAATTCCTCCCTTGCATGGAGGTGACACTTGTCATGGATGCTCTTAAGTAGTGTGCAGTTCCTGTAACAGTTTTGAAAATGATTTTATCTGACCTCAAGGGACTGTGTGTATCTGAGGGAGGAGACACATGGCTTTATCAAGGAATTCGAAGGTGAAGGGAGACAGAATCACACAGGCATATAATACAAACTAAACGCTGTACAGCGTAGAAGCGCTAGGACAGTGTGCTACTTGAGCTAACCCATGGCCCAAAAGTAATTAGGGAATATGGTTCCTTATTACACTTGAGAAACGGGGTTAATGGCTTTCTGTGGTTGTTCTGGCTTTCTTAGGTAACACAGCTGGCAAGTTACTTTGAACCCTTGGTTTTAGCTGCAGTCGGCGTAGCTTCCAAAACACTAGATCATCAGCAACAGATGACCGTGTTGGACCAGAGCAAGACGCTAGCGGAATCTGCCTTACAGATGCTCTATGCCGCCAAAGAAGGGGGAGGAAACCCCAAGGTACAGTTGCCGTGTGTAACTAAGGCTGTAACTTGTTGGCAAGGGGAGAGGGCAGGCAGGGCACAAAACCCAGCACCTACCTGCTGCATGGCTCAGGGATAGGTTTGCAGTGAAAACGCTATTCATGGCTCTCCTGATTTTTTGATTGAACATAGAGCATTTTTTGGGATTGTATTTCGTCTTATTTACTGCTTTAGAAAACCTGTTGTTGTGAAATAATTCTTAAGGAGTGTTTTTTGTTACAGTCTTTTTTAGTGATATTTTCTCTTGTTCATATGTTTACATGTGTTGGTTTTGAACAATTTGTTGTGGTACAGAAGTAGACTATTCCACCGTCTGGTGATATTTTTGCCTTATCTTTGTTGCTTCGTTACGTACGAATCCTTTTCATAATTTTTTTCTAGAAAAGGTCCTGTTTATTTTCTAAGTGATTCCTATTCAACATTGTTTTCTTGTCTAAGGAAGATTTGTTCTGTCAACCCTGGTGTTAGATTTAGCTTCTCATCTTTCACCTCAAAGGGGATTTTCAGAGCTCTTACTGTATTGTCTTCATTAATTACACTTTTGATTCGCATGTTGATTTGTGTACAGAACGGTCTCCGACTATCTCTCTTTTCTCATTTTCTCCCTTCCAGGCATCCCATACTCATGATGCAATCACTGAGGCTGCCCAACTGATGAAAGAGGCTGTAGATGATATCATGGTGACCTTAAATGAAGCTGCAAGTGAAGTAGGCATGGTTGGAGGTATGGTAGACTCGATAGCAGAGGCAATGAGCAAGGTGAGCATAGAAATCCAGACCATCAAAATACAGACCCCCTTTTTTTTTTTTGTACTTGAAAGTTGATCCACATTGCAGGGGGTTGGAAGAGCTGCTGCTGTTTCACTTCAGCAGTGGTTGGTAACTGACACACTGTGACAGGAAATGTAAGGATTCTTTGGTTTTGCAGATTGTGAAATCAAACTTATATGTGCAATGGCACTCGAGTTAACAACCTACACAGTACCTGTTAGTAGAATGACAACAGAATATTTTTATTTGGGAATATGTTGCTATTTAACTGCAATCTGAGGTCAACTGGCCTTTTATTTTTGCTTCTTTTTCCTACTTACCTTTGATGTTAGTCTCCTAAGCAATCAGTAGGCCAACCTTGAAGCAAAATGCTTTCAGAGAAGAGGAGGTCAAAGCCTGAAGTGCTCTGCTACAATTTGTAAAGTATTCTACTAGAAATGTAGTTGTAAAATTTAAAGGAGTTCAATCCAAATAATTGGCTTTTCCTGTCTCAAGTTGAAGGTGTGCAAGATTGAAGCCTTTATGATGTAAAGGAATCTTAAATTATCTTCTTACAGGAACATTTTGTTTAGTAATGGTTGTAGGTTCCTTTCTACATTAGTTGAGAACTACAGGTGGTTTGACCTTGTATAAAAAGTTGACCTTGTCCACAAAAACTCTGCACTGTAAATTCTCTGTGTATTCCATGCTCATAACATGGGCTAAAGTCTCTTTTCTGAGCTTCTCTGTGCATCCTGGTGCACTGTCTTCACATAAATATTTTGAGAGAGAGGAGATCATAAAAATGAATATTTTATACAATTTCAGTATTACGTGTGGAGTATGCTATTGGTTATGAAATTATTATTTTGGCTGTATTTCTCCCTCTTTCTTGCAGCTGGATGAAGGTACACCTCCAGATCCCAAGGGAACATTTGTTGATTATCAGACCACTGTGGTGAAATATTCTAAAGCCATTGCTGTAACAGCACAGGAAATGGTAAGATGTTCAGTTAGAACTAAGTATGAACTCTTCTGTGTACATAAGGAACACGGAATGATTTGCATAGTGTTATGAAACTCTTTATAATGCTAGTTTTCAATAACCTTATCTCTTTAGGGTTAATGGAGCAAACAAAGGAAGTGATGATTTTGTCAATTTAGCTCTTGAATCTTAGTGGCGTGATTGTAGGGGTGGTCCTCTGCAGGAGGGCTGCTGGATTGTGTTTAGCTCTTCTGCATAAAAGCTTTTTTATTTGGCTCATTTTCTATGAGAAATAAAATGAAAATATTTCACGTACACATTTCTTCCAGTAGCCTGTTTGTCACTGCAATACCACCTTATATTTATTGATGACTTCAGGTTACCCTTTCACCCCTGTAATATTATGAATGAATGCACATCAACCTCTTAAATTGTTCTGTGCTTGCATTTCTGTGATTCACCTGGATTTAACAAAGGAAAAAAGGACACACATTGAATCAAGATTTTCTTAACTCACATTTCACAGCAATGCTTACCAGAACATGTTTATCTTTTGAAGAGTATTTTCATTGCTTGTTTGTTTTTAAGAGAGGCAAGGGGACAGTTTATATGTGGTACAGACAGGATTTGTTTACAAAATAGATTGCTGTTGCCGTCAAGGCAAATTGATCATTGTGCTGTCTATGGCATTGCAACTTATGACAAACAGTATAAATTTATCTAAAACTAGTTTTGCCCCAAGGATGGAATTCCATGGTTTTTACTTATATAAATTGGAGACTGAAGAAATATCTCTGTTAAAAGGTAGGCTTTTCCTAGACAGATTCAATTATTTATGCTGACGTTCTACTGAGGCATTCTGCATAGTCCTACCTATTTCTTCTTGGTCTTCTTCCCATATCTTAGACGTGTTTTGCATTGGTCCTCAGATTCCGTTGTCATGCTCTCATGCCATGCCAGCTGAGACTGATGTGGGCTGGCTTACCTTTGACAAAATAAGGTGACTGTGACACACAAAACCCGCTTCTGCGCCCGGTCCGAGTGACTGTGTACCTGGCCCATTGCCCCGCTGTGTCAAAGAGTGAATTACCAGCTCTAACTGCTGCTCTTTGATTACTCTGTTCGTTCTGCAAGTGCCTGGTTACCGTGACTCTAATAAAGCATGTTTGCTTGAGTTTCCTCATGGAATTCTTGCTGGAGGACAGGTCCCTTACATGGCAAGTGGTTTTCCCCATTTCATCAGTGTGGCCAAACAAATGAGTGTGCTTCTAAGCTGGAGTGTATTAACAGATTATTCTCATGCTTGTTATTTTTCTTTTTCTCTTGCCTGTGTTCTTTTTTCAGATGACTAAGTCGGTTACTAACCCGGAAGAGTTGGGAGGACTTGCATCACAAATGACCAATGACTATGGGCATTTGGCTCTCCAGGGCCGAATGGCTGCAGCTACAGCAGAACCAGAAGAGGTCTGCAGTTTTTAGACCTCTTTATTCTCTTTACACGGTGGCGTCAACATGGGTATTTTACCATATAGAATACAATACATGCAGAGCGGGTGACAAGGGGTTTTCACCTTGCTCGGTTGCAGCAACACGCTTGCAGCCATTGGCAAATGCAGTACATCCCTCATATGATCAGGGAGATGATAGGTTTCAAACCATTGGGTAATGTGTATTCTTACAAATGTCTTTGTGATGATTCTAAAACAAATGCAGTGAATGAGTTTCCACTGCCTTTGCTTCATTAGCCACTTTTTCACACAAGCACTGTCTATACTGTGTGTGCTCTGTCTGACAGGCAGAGAGATGTGCTGCCTCTGGCCCGCTGATGCTTGACGTGTGGGACAGGACAGCACATCTGTTCCCAGAAAGATTTAATTTGACCTACTGTTGCTTGATTGAAACTGTGACGTGAACAGAGTCAACATTATAGGTGTGCTTTGGCTGTACAGATCTGTCTTATATGATCTACTCCAATTTTTGCTAAAAACAGACTTTTAAGTCAAAAACTATATGCAGCCAGACAAAAACTCCGCCAAGTTTGTTTTCATTGGACAGAAAGGAACCGATGAGCATAAGTGAAATCATGTGTTTTTTCAAAATGCCATAAGATCTGAAAATACAAAGTTATTTATATGTATGTGTTGTAAGTACTGTTTCCTTCTTACAATTTGTGGAGAAATATCTATTTCAGTCTTCATCAACCTTTCCCTCCTCCAAATACACTCTCTATTCAGTGTGCCTTCACAGGTTGGGGCAGAGCTCGCATACTACCCCAGAGTACATATGTACTGATAACACACTCAGTTTTACCACTGCTCACGGGCACAGGTGTTAACAATAGGAATTAGGATTTACTACAACATATTATCAGTGAGTGTTCAGAACTTCAAACCTGCTTCTCTTCTGTTTCTCTTCAACCCTCCGATTGCTCTTGATCCATGTGAATTGTCTGTGGAACAAGTTCTTGTCCTAGGAGTGCTATAAATTGGCAGATTTTTAATGACAGTTAGGGACTATGCAGAAGATGTAACATTTAACTTCATAAGTGTGGCTTTTTGTGTTACAAGCCTTGTTATAAGAGAACAGAAACCTCTTGTCAAAACTTCAGTCCACCTTCAAAAAGAAACAGCTTGCGATAAAAGTGGACAATTCCATAGACTGGGACAGAACTTCCTAAATTACTTGAGGCTTTCACTTACAGACAACTTGCAAATACAAAGTAGACTCTTAATTTGTTACTGTACAGCTTTCCTTCAATCTTACATGTTTCAATGAATTAGAAATGTATGAATGCTTTTTTATCTTGCCTGTAAGCGATGTCAAGTATAACTTCCTGTCCTGAAAGAGAGATGCAGGCAGCCAGTAAGTATCTTTTGCTGGTGGGACATCTTTTGTACCTCAGAGTTGGAATAAGATGCAGGAGAAGCAGGCTCCCCATGCAATGTTGCCCACTTCATGCTAACAGAGGAATACGGACTATTCACCTCAGTTCCCTTAGCCCGTTACTGCATGTTCTCTGAACACTATTACAGCAATTCTTTCACCCCTCTTTTCTTATTGTGGGCCTCTGGTTATGGAGCATAGACAAACTTTGTGGAGATGGAGCAAGAGGGGTATCTCACCATCACTGGATTTATCAGATTATCTAGATAAAGGACCTTCAAAGAGTTTTTGACTTTGTAATTACATTCTTCCGCTGATAGACTTGAGTGTTTCTTGCTCAGTAGCTACATGAAAAGCAACGGCTTGCATTCAGCTTGATATTGTTAAATTGAATTACCATTTCTGCACGTTACTTTCTGCCTGAAGTTGAAATAATTCCATTTGTGATACTAATGACTGTGATTCCTGCTTACTTATTAATCCCAATACACACCTCTATGCCTCAGTACATGCAGGTACTAAAGCTATCATGTGTTTCTAAAGAGGGACCTTGCAGCTTATGCTGTAGGATTATTAATAAATCAGAAGTTGTGAGGCTAGGATTTTCCACATTTCAGTGCTTTGCATGTACATGGTCAGTTCTGGAGAGCTGAGACTCTCTGCAAGATTCAAAGCCAAAGAGTCATATACTTTTTGACCCGGTTTCAGCAGTGTAGAGTAAATACGTCATTTTTACCTATCATATTTACCTTCAGTACAGCTCACGCTGATGGCACAGTTCTGGGAGAAGAGGTAGTGTTGTCTGAATGTGGTGAAGTTGTGTGTGCTTGAATTACATATGCTTGACCTGGGTATATGCCTTATGCCTTCTCTTTCCCAGGATCTGGTTCACTAGTGCTCCTGTTTCATCAGTTAAGCCTCTTATAGTGTTGTGCTACATGAGTAGATTGTATTATATCTGTCCTTTTTTTCTGATCTCTGCAGAGAGTATAGCGATGGGCAGAATATTGGGAATAAAGTTTCACCAGAATGAACGTGTTTCCATTTGTTTTGACACAATGCATCAACATGACATTTATTTATTCATTTTGCTCTTGCTTCCTTTTTTCCCCTCTACCTCCTTTACCCTCTAGATAGGGTTCCAGATCAGGACTCGGGTGCAAGAACTTGGCCATGGCTGTATCTTTCTTGTGCAAAAAGCTGGAGCTCTCCAGATCTGCCCTACAGACAGCTACACCAAAAGGGAGTTGATAGAATGTGCTCGTGCTGTCACAGAAAAGGTAAGACAACCCCCTACCTTGCTGTATGTTAGTTTGTCTACTGAGCTTCCTCCAGGAGTAAGCCACTCAGATTGTTTGAGGTCAGGAAATTTTTATTGTTTTTTAAAACTTCGCATTATAGTACAATATTGGCTAAATTTCACTCAATTTTTACTTTTTTTTCAAGTGTTCCATGCAGTTCCTGTGTTAGATTAGCCCATGATTAGCCCTTGCTCATGTCTTGTAATAGAACTTCAGCCTCATACCAGAGGGAGACTAGTCCAATACTAATCCCGAAGACATGAGATGGCACTTTTGCCTTACGAGGTGCTCCCTTGGAAATACAAAGTCCACATGGATGGCCACAGTTACTCAAATGAGGCTGGTTGATGACCTATGATTTCATGTAGTAATGTCTTCCTCTTTTAAGACTGGGCCAAGCTAACGTGCTTAGAACTGCACCTTCATGCTCTTTGGGGCGTCCTGGTCTTTGGAAACGTCAAACAGATGGCCTGGGTGGCTCGGATGTGGTGAACTTTTATGACAGCCTCTCTCCCCTTTTCTCGGGCACAAACATTGAGAGTCTAATGTTAGTTAGTTTTAGATGTCACCAAACATCACTTGTTCAGCCTGTGTTAGTGTGCTCTCAGCTGTACAAATTTTCCAGCGTGTCGTGCCCCAGGAGTATCAGCAATTCCAAATTTAGGCAAGGGTAGACAGTATCTTGTCAGAAGAGCTAAAACTGGTAAGGAGAGTAATAATGAATCACAGGGACAGCCTGTTCATGGATAACTTTGAATCTGAGCAGAACCTCAGGAAGGACTGTAGTATCAGAGGCAGTAGACCTATCCCCAGATGCAGAGACTTGCTCTCCAAAGCAGAGTTTAGGGCCGTAGTATGGCATGAAAACAGCATCCCAGCTGCAGAGCTTTGTAAATGCAATGTTAGTTAGATGAAATGGAGATCTCTAGCTTTTTTGGTGATCAAAAATGTTGCTAGATATAAACCCATATATTATTATTTCTATAATTTTCTGTAACTATAACAATATTTAGTATCTGGATTCAGAGAGACTATGCTTTCTATTTCTCTGATGTTAAAGTGTATATCTGTGTACTGAACATGACTCCTGGGATGCTTGAGGATGGTGTTTATTTGCATGTTAGGGGAAAAAGCAGTAGCTCTTGGCTCTGGCACTTAATCCTGGCAGGAGTTTGCTCCATTACCTCTGGCTGTATTTCAAGGAAGGTTTAACTGATGTGTTTCATCCTGTAATGAACAGATCTCTTCATGCTGTTTGAACAGTGGACTCTCTAGCTGAAATCCCCTTTAATTTGAGACAATCTTTAGTCGTCACAATGACTACTGCACAGAGAGAACAAATGAGGGAAAGGGGAAGGAGAGGTTTATTCAAGTTCACAAAGCAACACTGTGGAATGAATTTCCATTGTTGATTCCAGTTGTGCTAACGAGCTCACTTAACTCAGTGTCCCATAAAGAGGCCTTCCAATGTGACCACCATGTTGTGTTATGTTGTTTCCAGGTCTCCTTAGTTTTATCTGCCCTTCAAGCAGGAAACAAAGGCACACAAGCCTGTATTACTGCGGCCAGTGCTGTGTCTGGGATAATTGCAGATCTAGACACCACTATCATGTTTGCTACCGCTGGAACCCTTAATGCTGAGAACAACGAGTCATTTGCAGACCACAGGTCAGTGTAACTGAAAAAGATGGAAGAGCGTGTGTGCAGGGGAACAGTGGAAGTGGTAGAAACGACCAGCATGTGCAGATAAATTTTTACCTTTCTAGATTCCCATGAATGAAACTTAATGAAGCAGTGGAGTGAGAAAAGAAATAGGAAAATTGGCATATTGATAGGTGACAGCAAACTTCACTTTAGTTATCTCTGTGAGGAAAGAATTTTTAAAAACTGGGGAACATCTGAGACCACTTCCAACAGAAGACCACAACTGTAGGACTGGTTTGGCTTTCTTTTGTTTTTATTCAAGCCATCTCATTGTATAGGCTACCGTGCACTGTTATTCCAGTAGCGAAACTCAGCTGTCTGTGACATTAAAGAGGAACCTTCTAGATACATTTTTCCAACAGCTGTTCTTGACTGTCTGCCTGTTTGTCTTGCTAAATCATGCTTATGGCTAATGCTGTTGTAGACAGCAGTGAAGGAAATGGCACAGCTTTGCCACGCATTTTCCTCTTTGGCAGAGATAAGCCCATTTTCCGTTCAAGTAACATCTGCAACAAAATAATCCCACAGCATTTTTCATCCCATTAAGACATTTGCAGCATCTGACTGTTACTTCCTTTGCAGTAAAACCCAGGGCTTCACAGCCAAGACACTAACTTACTGCTTCACAGCTGTTACTTTCCTCATGGCACGGCCATATTTTCTTTTGGTGTTAAAATGCAATGCTCTCTTCTGCTACTGCCCTACCTCATTTCTTTTCAAGATGGGGTTATTTTAATAAACTGCCTTGCATCTAGCCCAAAATATGTTACTGGTTTAATAGTTATTTGGTCTATTTATTTTTTTTTTAATTGCAACCAGGCTTTTGGTATATTATCATGAGTGGACACTGGCGTGATGACTTGCATCAGCTCTTTTATGTAGCTGTTAGTCACCATAACATTGATAAACACGTTTTTTTCCTCTTCCCCTTTTCCACTTCCTTCCCTGCTTCCTCTTTTTTTTTTTTTTTTTTTTTTTTTGCTACAGGGAAAATATCTTGAAAACAGCAAAAGCTTTAGTGGAAGATACAAAGTTGTTGGTTTCTGGTGCTGCCTCAAGTCAGGATAAACTGGCCCAAGCAGCTCAGTCATCAGCTAACACCATCACCCAGCTTGCTGAGGTAGTGAAACTGGGAGCAGCTAGCTTGGGATCTGATGATCCTGAAACACAGGTGAGATGTTTTACAATTTTTCTGATATTCTTAAAGAGACCAGAGACAGTTTTCAGTTGATAAGACTGTGGGACTTCTGGACTTCTGCTTTTAAGCAACACTATAGGGTTCATTTTTTCTGGGACTTCTCTAGGTTTTCTTTTTTTTTTAGAAAACAATCAAGAGGTTAAAGCATTCAGTGGAACTAGGTGGGCCTTTGTATAATACTTTAGCTTTTATTTCATGGGTGCGTTCCAGCTGGGATGCTTTTGGCAAAGCATTTGTCTCACTTTTACTGAGTTGTGATTGGACCCCTGACATCCCAATTTTGTTCTGAAGAGCTTGCATGACTTTAAAGCTACTTTCACAGCTTACAACCAGGCTGTGCACTGTGTGGTACTTGTGTAGCCTCATAAGCTCTTGCCATTCCTTACCTACATCTGAATTGGTTTCATTTAACTCAATAACTTCAGCCTTCAATGTAGATAATCTCAATTATTTCTTCAGTTGTTTGAATCTTTGTGAAATAGAGGTTGGCAAGCCTATTGCAGGTGTGCTTGTTGGATGGTACCTAATTAGTATGAAAAAGCCTGCTCATTTGCATAATGCTTTGAAAGGGATGTGTATTCTCTTTTGCTTGGTCTGTATAATGGACTAAACTTCCAAGATGTTCTTCTCTAGGAAAATGCTGCTGGAAGCACATTTTTTCTTTTTTTTTTTTTTTTTTTTAAGAGAAGGATTTCCATAAACTAGCAACATTTGCAAAACATCTATCACACATGGTAGGTGCATCATTTGTCCTAAATTGAGCATTTCTAATAGCTTTAGCACATGGTATTGTCGCAACATTTTTCCATAGCAGCAACACTCTACCAGGTTCAACAGAGTTTCAGTTGTCTCGCACTGCAAGTTGCTGCACAATGTGGGCAGTTGGACAATAAAGAACCGCATCAGTCTGTCCAGTGTCTCAGGTTCTGTTCTTATTTCCATGGTGAAAGAGCTTCTGAGCTACCAAAAGCTAAATAAACTTTTCAGGAAAAACAAGGACCTCACTTCTGTATTAGTTACAGTGAACTACAAACAAGAAAGAATGAGGCTGTTGTATTATTATTTTTAATGCTACAGAAATACAGTTATTGAGAAGTGATTGTTCCACATCTTTACATCTTTTTTTTTCTGAGCTTTCTAATTTTCCATGCATCTTTCAATATTTTCCTTAAAATTAACTCTTCTGAATTCCAGCAAGATACTTAAAACATCTGATTTTCTACTAGTGTAAAGGGCAAAGGAGAAGTATTCGGAGGAGATAACTATTGCAATAATACCCTAAAACGATTAACAAGCCAGTTGTACTGTCTGTCTTTTGACATTGGGTTTAGGAGACAGTATCTCCAGATTTTACTTAGGATTCGTGACTTTAGGCCAAGTAGATTTTTATTATTTTTTTTCTGTGTTCTGAAAATCATGCCCTCCTCCAGGCTACCGTTTCTTGCCTGAGACTTATGGCTGTTTCTCTGTCCTATAGGTTGTCCTGATCAATGCTATCAAGGATGTTGCGAAGGCCCTGTCTGATCTTATTGGTGCTACCAAAGGAGCTGCCAGCAAACCAGCCGATGATCCATCCATGTACCAGCTGAAAGGTGCTGCCAAGGTAAAATCTTATTCTTACATTTTGTTTGAAAGTATCTGTGCAATCACACTTGATAGACGTGCGAAGCTTGGATTTCAGCAATTTCTGATTGCCTGAATTCTCATCTCTTTTTCTGCTTCATTATCATCCTAGAACAGTACAGAAAATTAAGACTAAACTATTGAGTTTCCATGAAACTATCAGGTTTTGTAGGCTGTCAGATGACTTCTGTGGTTTTGATGAAAGAACAGTAATTTTTCTGAAGACAAACTTCTTTCTTTTGCAAGCCCGTGATCCGAGTGCAGGTTCTCTTTTAATAATGATATAGAGTAAAATTTATCCAGCATCAAATGGTATTTAAATGCTACATTCTTAACAGTGGGACATGTTCAGGATAAGCACATGGCCTCTTTGCTTAAACCTTGCATCGTGGGGAAGGAGAGAGAAGGGGAGGGAGGAAAGACAAAAAAGCCACCTCCACTAATTCTACAGTAGAATATTATGGATTTCTGATCCCTCTCTTCTAGATCTTTCCAGAAGGTACATAGGTATCAAAAAGCTCAAAGCTTGCACAGATTACACCATACCTGTGATGTCTTTGTGCTTTATTTTCCCTCCACCTGAGACATCTGCCTCACAAAGATCTTGTGGCTTTGTGTCTGCAAAATATTTCCAGATGTGGAGATTTAGGCAATATTGCAATATTACTTCTGCTTTCACATTATGAGTGTGTCATGGCAGCTTCTTGCTTGGCTGGAAGCTCTTCTTACACTCATGTCTGTTGCTTATCTGTAAGACCTGTGCCTCTTCCTTCCAGAGCACATGAAAACAGTGAACAGTTGAGGCACTGCTTGAAAATGACCCATGTAGTCAAGAGAAGTGGCTTCTTGGCTCTTCTTGATGTGAAGAGCTCTCTAGATTTTAAGTCATAATGTCAAAAAGCTGGCCTTTCTGTCTCTTCTTTTTTCATTGTAGCTATCGTTTGTACCTCAATATACTGGGGTATAGGAAAGCTGTAGTTATTACAGTGACGATGAGATTATTCTGCAGGAGGATATTGGGTTTGTAACAGGAACAGTAACACTGATTCTATAATCCACATTTGGGTTTGAGGTTTGTGTTCAGCTGCTGGTTTTCCTGGGGTTTATCTGATTGTGGAGAATGTGCTGGGTAAATTTCAAAAAGAAATACCATACCTGTGTTCGCATCTCTTTCCATTTGCAGTATAAAATGTGTGGGAAGAAAAGACAGTAACAAAATCAATCTGTATAAGAGACTTACCCTGGAAATGTTGTGGATCTTCCATTTTTTTGTAAATTTTTGCCAGAACACTCACACTTAACGTGTTATCGCTCTGCAGTTAGTTGTGCTACATTTTTGCAACTTGCAGAGAGCTTTCAAAAACTGGCCAACAGGAGAGCTGGTATTTACTCCCATAACAAATACAGTTCATGAAGTCTTTTAGGCCCTGTTAGAAGTAATAATGCTACCAGCTTCATTTGTCTTGTTTCATACCCTGCTGTCTCTCAAAAATGGGAGGGGACGAATCACCAACTTTTGTTTTCATCTCTCTCTCTCTTTCAGGTGATGGTCACAAATGTCACATCGCTTTTGAAGACTGTTAAAGCAGTAGAAGATGAAGCTACTCGAGGGACAAGAGCTCTTGAGGCCACAATCGAGTACATCAAACAGGAACTCACGGTACAGAACAAAATAGCCATACGTGGCAGTTTTTGAAAGTATGCTCTTACACGCAAACCAGCCTGTCCAGGCCCAGCCCCACCTCCTCAGCCCGTGCTTTGCTGCCTCGCAGTGCCTTGGGTGCAGTTTGGTTCTCTCTACCTGTTGCAAATCACCTCTGAAAGTACAATTACAACGGCACTTCAGCCTATCTGCTTCCAGACATTACCAGTCCCCACTTTGAGAGGCTACTGTCATGTACAAATCTGGAAGCAGCTGCTTCTTTAGACATTAAGCTTTCGCTACAGATACTCTTTTCTGAGTCCAATGTTATTCACTTTTTTTTTTTGGTCCTGGTTTTGGTAATGTTTCCTCAGCATCATAGCCAGACTGCACCTGGAGGTTCATCTTGTTTCTATTTTTCCTTTATTATAAAATGGTACTACCAGTTATACACAGCCCTCTATCTGATACTCTGAGCAGGAATTAACAGTAGCATGGAATTCTCTCCCAAATCAGGTGTTAGACCATGGCAATTGTTTTCTTTCCTCTTTGAGATATAAAAGTATAACCTCCAGCTGCAGCTTTCACTTACCTTGTTTTTTACCAGTATACGAGTCAGTGACATAAATTAACACAAGTGTACTTGTGGAGAAGCCTGATTTTTTTCCTTGCTTTACTTACAGTCCATTTTTATAAAAAAACTATAGACATGGCTTCAAGCAGAAAATATTTTGTTGTATAGTCTGTGGATTAGCAATTCTTACACCATAACTGCACTGGCACAGTTTTGCCTTGTTAAGTGCTCTCCATAAGAGCGCTATTACACTACAATACAGTAGAGCATTACAAGTGTATCTGTTTTTCATCGTGTGAGCAATGCTGTTGTAATGAAGAAATAACTCTTGTTTATTTCAGGTTGGGTTTTGTTGTTTTTCTTAAATATCTGTATATAGTTGGTGGGAGTTCATGCAGTGTCTGTAGTGGTAAAAAATCCTGATTCGGTACCTGGTCAGGAATGTTCTGTATGATACCTAGTGCATGTTGTTGTTGTGTATCCTCCATGAAGGCCTGGCTAACTTACATTCCTCCCCACAACTGATCTGAAAACCTGTCCATATTTTCCATTGAAGGATTGTGCATTATCACATCGGCTTTCTCAATCTGGTTGGTATCGCTTTGAAATGTTCCTTCTCTGCCTATTCCTCTTGTCAGCATTGCTAAGGAACATGTCTGTGGTGGTGTCATCTCTTTCATGGGGAGAAAGGTGGAGTACTAGGAGCAGGTCAAGAGGAGCATGGGATAGCTAGACTTACTTTTGTCCAGACATTTGCATTCTGTAACCACTAGCTTGCTTAGGTTGCGCTGTATGTAGTCAAGAAACCTCTCCTGGTTAATTGTGCATTCTGAATTGCTCCTGCACAATAAAAGAACAGCAAGAAAGTACAGACTAAAGCTTGGGAAAAGGGAATATAAGGTCAAAGCAAGGTTACCCAGTTCTCAATACCTACATCTTACCACAGTTCATTTATTCTAGTATTCATGAGAGTAGTATGTACTGTCAGATAATTGGGACCATTTTCACACAATTCACCCTGTAAAATTATATCTTTAGGTTTCTAAGGGAGACTAAATATAGGATAAGAGAGAATGCTCCATCTCCCAATTTTTGAATATTTTAGTGATGTTCTCAGTGTGTCCTGCACTGCGCTGACCACAGGGGCATGGTAGGGCCCAGCATTTGCAGAAGGATCTCGTCATGTGAGCACACCAGCCTAAGCTTCAGTCAGAGTGAAAAAAGAATTAAAGGAATAGTAATTATTTTGATCCTGTAAGACTCTGAACAGCTGTCTGTAACAAACTGTCATCCAGGTAGTTAAATCGCAGATGAGATGAATGGGCTAACCCGTTTTTGTGTGCTACTCTCAGCTTATTGTTTCTCTCTGCTGCCTGTAGGTGAGGAGGCTTATCAGGAGCAGGCTCATGACAAGGAATAATGATATTCAAGTGCTCCAAATATGTTTCTAATTTCCTGCTGTTCAAAAGCTGCTTCCAGTTGCTGTCTCTTTCTTGTGGCTGTTCTGCTTTGACTTGAATGGTATCAGGCTTTCCTTCTGCTTTCACTTTTAGGTGTTTCAGTCAAGTGAGGTTCCAGAAAAGACATCATCACCTGAAGAATCAATCCGGATGACGAAAGGAATCACCATGGCAACTGCCAAAGCTGTTGCAGCTGGGAACTCATGCAGACAGGAGGATGTGATTGCTACAGCAAATCTGAGCCGCAAAGCAGTAGCTGACATGCTAACCGCTTGTAAGGTAAAGATATACTTCCTTGCTTAAGACTGATTTTACTATTTTTTTTGTGTGTGTGCCTCTAGATCCCTTGAATTTCACAATTTCTGCTCAGTTTCTTTGTATTAATGATCTACTTTTCAAATGAGAAAGTTAATGGTTATGATAATTTTAAGGGAACAGCTCTCGGAAAGCATTTTCTGTGCTATGCACAAAAAGCAGCACTAATACTGGCTATTTTTCTTTTTGTGAAAATCAGTTTTATTTGACCTGAGGTTTCCTAGTTGTCAGTCTCCTATTAAACTGGAAGACAAACAATCTGTGTAGCAGAATATACAAATAATCCTATGGTCACAAATATGATTTCAGTATTTCTAGGAACAGTGAAAGGAATGTTGAAAGGAATCACTGAGGTCTATTTTTAGTAGTCCTTTTCCTCCAAACCAGACCTGTTGGTTTGCTCAGTTTCTTCTGTGTTTTTCAAAATGTGTTTTTGCCTTTGCACTAAAAATGCTGGTACCCTGTCTTCTCTACTTGCTTGATCTAGACAACTTTCAAAAACTGACCTGCAAACCTGGGGGCAAACTATGTGTCATATAAATGGCTATTAAGCCATTTGGCTTTGTTCTAATGATAAAAAAGATCTAGGCATAAATAATAATAATTAAAAAAAGCATTATAAAGATCTCATTCCTTTTGGTCCTCAGTAGTAACACAAAAGTGGCTTTGCCTGTAAACTATTTTTATTTACTTTTGCCTTTATGTGTATGGAAGATGACAGGTGCTCTCTGTGAGGTGTCTGATTCTCAGTATTTGGTGAAATCTTAACTCTCTACATCAATCCCAGATAAATTTTCATCTTAATACTGCCCAGATGGACGGGTTAATTTTGTTTTTAAAATGATCCTCATACAAAAAGTGCAAGTTCTAACATAACATAGAACTGGATTTATACAAAACCATTGAATGAAACTTTTATTTTCACTTGGTTTTCTGACAGGGTTTTTAGTGTCTGACAGATCTTGATCACTTCACATGCTTCAAATTTTGATTCTGTCCTCTCCACTTCATAAACTCAGAAGGTCAACAAAACAAAGCAGCTCTGATTTGCATGGGAAAATTAAACTACTGTGCCACTTACATAAGAACTACCGTAGCCTAATATGTCTTAGGTACAATCCAGCTAATTGAAACTTCTAAGGAAGGCCAAGAACAGTTCACAGTTGTGCACCATTCTGATAAATCAATTCAGGCTTGAATTCAAATGCTGAGACACGCTAAACATCCTTTGTCTTTTGGAAGTGGCTAGTTCAGACACATTTTTGTTTCAATCTCTCCAAACAGGCAGCAAATTCTCAGGAACAGAATTGTCTGTTTCCAGAAATGTTATAAACACATTCACATATACAATATGCAGCCCAATACAGGATTTTGAACATTTAATGATGAACAATCATTTTTTTTAAATGTTTACATTTGGTCCCAGTTAACTTAATGGTTTTGGAGTTCGTGCATCGCAGGCAGCTGACAGGATGAAACTTCCTGCAAACTGAACAATGGAGGTCTGGGATGCTGGAAAAGCATTTGGGATCTCCCAGGGAATTACCATCACTAAGAAAGCAATCTGCGGAAGGAAAATGGCTGGGAATCCTTTTACTTGTAATGATACACTGACAAGGAGTAAGATCCAGTTTTATCTTGTCTACCTGTCCTGAAATCAAGAGTGGTTCTTGTGCAAACAAGGATAAAAGTCTCCAAGTTACTAATTTAATGCACGACCTACATTGTATGACAAAATAGTCAGGTCACTTAACAAAGCTTTTAAGTATATAGTTTATACCAGACTTTATTTAGAAAACCCTGTTTCTACAAGTTTTGTTCAGAGACTTAGGAATCTTATTTCATTAATTTCTACAATTTGATAACATGAAATGACATTTCAGTGATAAGCCACATTCCTTGAATTTTAGGGGTAGGAACCATCAGTCTTAGTCTCACTCTGCTGTAAAAGCTGTGCAGTGCAGGGCAACTTGGGGTTTGTGATATTTGACAAATACTGGAGGGGTTTCCAGTGCCATTAAGCTCATCGGTGCAATAAGCACTGACAAATAATCAGATTTTAACGTTCTTTGGGCTAAGACAAAAGTGCACATATATGATATAATTGTATAGAACATAGATCAGACTTCCCTGGTGTCAGGAATTTAAATTTAAGTTCTATTTCATTGCCAGCTGTCTAAGGCAAGTAGCATAAAGGGTTTGACTTATTAGCAGTTCTATATATGCTTGTGCTTGTTCTGCTACACCTGAATTTACAGTGCTCATTACTAATTCTATGTTTATAAGTAGATGCCATTTGAAAAGACAATGAGGTTGATTACTGCGGGATATAATGAACCAAGACAACTCTTACGAAAGTCAGTGGAAAAACTGTAATTACATTTACCGAAGGTTAGGGCAGGCCCTCAGATAATAACAATTTCTGTCCTTATTACCTATTTGTATAAAATAATGACTATGCAGTAACCAACCTATGCATAATATAACTATTTTTAATGATTGCTGTTGGAAAGGAAACAGATACAAGAAGTCTGTCAAAAACATAGAAAATAATTAAAGTGAATAATGACTTAAATCATTGCATAGCCAGTAGGTTGAGGGAAACGATTCTTCACCTTTTCTCAGCAGTCATTAGACTGCATCTAGGATACTGTGCCCAGTTTTGGGCTCCCTGAAACAAGGCAGGTAGGCACTGTTTAAGCTGGAATGAGCTCAGCAGAGCCCACTCAAATGGCTGGAGCTGGAGCGTGGGCCCTGAGGAGATGCTGAAGACCTGCCCATTCAGCCTGGAGAAGAAATGGCTTTGGGGGGACCTTGCAGCACCCTCTAACACCTACCAGGAGATTGCTGAGAGGAAGCGGTGTAGCGTTATTTACTCGAGGCGCATGGCAGGGGAGTGAAACACAATGGTCAAAAAATGAAACATAGGATCTTCCAATTATTCCACTGTGGGTTTAATTAAGGATTGGGACAGGGGCCTAATGAGGGTATGAAATCTCCATCTTTGGAGGTTTTCGAAGACCTAGGTAATCTGGTCTGAATTTAACGTTCATATAGCTCTAGGCAGCTCTAGGCTATATACGTGAATTCTCCAGGTTCTTCAAACAGCACTGATTTTTTTGCCTTGGACTACGTCAGTATATTTTACCTCCACAAGTTATTCATCAGTGCTGACAGGCTAGAAGTTGTAGTGCTTGAGTCAAGTAGCTCTTGCAGCCTTACTGTTTTGAAAGCATGTAAAGAGAAAATGGGGGCTGATAGTGAAGAGAAGCCTCAATATGAGGAAATAAATGTGTGTTCTGGTTCTTAGAACATGTTTCACTTAGAGATGCTTTGGCAGGCTCTCTGTGCAAGTCTGGAAAAGTAAACATTTCTGTTGCGAGTCCAAACTGGTGTGGTGAGACTTCTGTTGGGATGTTTTGGAGTTAGAAAAGTATCTTTCTAAAATGACTTCATCACCTGTTCAGTCTGCTGTGAAGTATATGATTTGTTTTAAGACTCGTTGTACCTTAAAAATGCTCCCAAAATATTCTAATATCAGTCTTGGCTATGTATGCAAAGCATAAAAGAAAGCTTATATTTCTCTTCTACAGATTTTTTGCTCTAATTGCATATATAACAATACTTAAGTACAGAAGAGGCATTATTGGTTAGGGTGCTTAGAATGTATTCATATGAAACACTGAGGTATCCTTTTGCCCTAACTGAAAATTAAAAATAAGCTTCTGGATTTTTTTGGCTTCTGGAGCGTGTTTGAGTATGCTAAAGATTGGGAAGATCCTGTCCTCTTTCCTTCCCTCTCCTTTCCCTTCAGATCATTAGCTGTCAAGATGAAGATACGAAGGTGGCTCATGAGAGCCATTTTCTGTGCTCTGCTCATCTTGAACTTCCCGGTAGAGGGGGCCCATAGACCAGCTCCAGGCCCAGCTGACAACAGTGCCTGCTTGGGGTGCTGAGGGTTGCAGGAAGGGCTCAAAATAAGTGAGCAGTGACATAATCCCCCATCCCAATGGAAGAGAGGAGGTTGCAGGGGTAGTAGTAGCTGTTCTGAGAGAGGAAAGACTAATTTTTAAGATTTTTAGGAATTTTCTCATGTCAACAACTAGCACTTCTCTTCAGTAATAAAAAATATTCCCTAGAAGTTTATTTTAGAAAATAAAAAGCTTGAAGAGGCTGTGGTTTTCACTTTTTATAAAAAATAAAATGGTTGAATTAGTCAGGCTTACGTCAGATGTCAGACATTATACTTGGTGGAAATCCTTAAGAAGTCAAAGAAGCACTCTGCTGCTTCTCTGTATTTAAACAGACAGTTCCAGCACTGCCTGTTGCTGTGTTAAATCTATAGCCATTAATAACCTTTTACATACAATGTGTTACCAGGTAACAAAAAGCAGCTCACGCTTTTTTTGAGTGGTGGGTTGGTTAGTTGGGTTGGGTTTTGTCTCCCTCATGTAGAATAGTGATATCCTGGCACCTCCATAGCACTTCCCATCTGCCGTTTGCAAAGCTTTCTGTAAGGAACAAACTATTATCTTTATTGTGCGGAATGGAGAAGGAAAAGTGAGACATCCCCTTCTGACCCACGCACCAGACTGGTTGTTGACCAAAGTCTTCTGGGGCCAGCTAATGCTTTGGTCTCTAAACCAGATGGCCATTCCTTGATGGTAGGCTGTACAGGCTTACAGTAAAGAAGTGGGTTTAGCATATTTCTAACCTGTAAGATGTAAATGGCCATTTGTGGGTGGCAAAACTACACTTACAATTTTTATTTTTGTCGGTATTAGTAAAAAAGAAGAGCCACAATAGCATAACCTTTGCACTGTAGAACACTCTATACACAACCCCCTTCTGTATTTTCAGATGGTCCTTCAAGGGTTTCTCTTTGTTCTCAACTGCCAGAAAAAAATAGTGCTAGTCGTGACAGTGTCTGAGGAAGGACACTAAGAGAGACTGCAGATGCACCCCCAGACAGGAGGGTGTGCTGATAAAAGGAAAACTCTTCCCAATGCCATTCTCAGAACTGGAGCGGTTTGCTTACACTGTTACAACAGAAACAGCTGACCCTCAAGCTCAGATGTCATTTTCACGTTATGAAAGTTCTCTTCCCTTCTCTTTCTCCTATCTTCTCTGCATGGGCCTTCTCTTGTGGGAGCAGTTTTGGGATACTAATGTTGTTTTGCCTCCTCAGCAAGCATCGTATCACCCAGATGTGAGCGAAGAAGTTCGAGAGAGAGCCCTACGCTTTGGAACAGAATGTACCCTGGGATACTTGGAACTCTTGGAACATGTTCTCCTGGTAAGGAGTCATCTGCATGCACATACTGGATACTTCCAAGGAGAGTATTCTCTCTGATGGTTTTCTATAGTGGCTGCTAGTGACACCTTTTTTTCCAGTTTGTCACAAGATCATGAACATTTTTGTTGTTCAGGAAAAGCAAGCTAAAATAAACTCAGTACTTTAGCTCAAGCTGCGAGACAAAAGGAAGACTGGAAGTATTTAAATGGGACTGAATTGTGGATCAGATCTGGAGGCAGTACCGATCCTCATCTAAAAATGGTCCCTGACAAAGAAATCACAATAAGACACATTAGTATCCTTTTAAACCTACTATAAGCATTAGATGCATTAGGCACACGCCTGTCCCCCAGATCAAAGAGGCTAATGTAATCTTTATAAAAGCGCTTTTACATGTCTTTTGCAGTCCTGATTCCAGGAAAATAAGAGACACTTACTCAATGCCATCCCAAAGCCTCAAGCCAGCACTGGCTCCCAAAGAGCTCTCCAACTCATGTCAGATATGACAGCCTCAAAGCTCTGCATAAAATTTCTCCGCTCGCATCCAAACTGATGAATCCTGCTACCAGCTGGCTGCTTGACCATACATAATTATCACATAATATACTGTTCTGTTACTGTTACATTTGTAGAAAGCAATAATGGGTATTTGAACTAATATTGGTGAGATACTGAAGTTTCTGGGGGTGACTTAAATGAGAAATCAGCTTCATAGACTCTCGGAGATTTCTTTTAAGTGGCTTTTAGGTGACATATTAAAGTCTCAAACTGAAATTTGCAGCCGCTAGCTGCAGATTAGCAAATCCAAGTCAGCTTTACTGCTGAGAATACAACCTGTCTAATTATTTATATTAATTCTTTGAAATACACAAAACATAGAAGTATTATTCAGCAGCCATATTTCTTTGAAGATGATACTTTTTAGGTGCAAGAGTTGTCAGATGCAGTATCTAGGATTTCTTAAGCCAGTGTATTGACTTGTGCAGAGTTTCCATTGGGCAAGTGGCACAAAACTGACTTGATTGCTCAAAGGAATATTCTCCTAATCACCTAGTGAGGTGTAGGGCATGGGAACATACTAATTAAAGCTGTTGAGCATGCACAAATTTGTATAAAACAACTTATCAGTTATATTCTTAGCAAGGTTAAAGACCGACTTACCTTCCTTAGTTGTATGTTCCATCTGAGTCAGTATTGATTCATGCTGAGTTGAGAGGAAGTCTGAAGCTTTTGTTGTTGTTCTCATACCATGCCTTTACATGTCTCTGCAGGGGATGAGAATCTGCTATGAGTTTTAAATTGCCTTTAAAACAGTGCAGTTTGTAAATAGCCTAGTTTTAAAATTTGCATCCATTTGTTCCGATTCCAACATTGCCACTACTATCATAGGTAGTACTAGTGTCACAGTTGCTGGAGCAGGAAATGTCACTTTGCTATTCTGACCACATTCGTGTATTTTTGGACATATTTGCTTATGTGGGAAGATAACCCTTGAGATGCTCAAAGCCCAATTTCTGCCATACTAAGGGATTATGCAGTGTATAAACCTTGGTTATAACTGTGGCGTTACGTTTTGTTAGCGTTGTAGATTGATTAGTTATTGAGGATTCTTGTACTTTGTTTACTACAGACACTAGTTGACTAAAGATCAGCCTTAGGAAGAGGGAGACCAGTCCACCCATACATTGACGTGGCAGTTCCAGTGAGACAGAATTCCTTATGTGGCAGAGTTCTTACCAGGCAAAGTTAAGAAATTAATTCAGTTTAGTTTATTCTGTCAAAGTAAGGGGTTAGGCATTTGACTGCAAATGGGAAACACGCTTACAAAAAGATAAAACATATTTTTAATGTGCACCCTGTTTTCAGAGCTGCTTTGTGGGGGAGTTTTTGAAAACATTAAGAAAATGAACACCTGTTTGTGACTTTCGAGACTCAACCTCTTGTTTTGCTCCTAAATCTATATATCTGTCACTCTTCTTTCAGAAGTAGTTTTTGAGTATACATGCATTTCTAGAACTTAATCTCTTTTCTCCTTACAATATGGTAATTAGAAATGTGAATGTTGTTCCTGTTCAGGGGAAGAATTCAGCCTCACTGTCTGAACCTCTGACTGTTTTCCATCTGAAGAAGCATGGTTTAATGCTTCAAATTCAGTTCCAAAGTGTCTGTCTTTCCCTTCTGTGTAAGAGTCTTGCCCAGGGTTGGCACCTCCATTGTGTTCACCATTGCTGATTTTTTTTTCCAGAATGGACAATTAGCACTAGCTTGCAGAACTCTGTAACTCTATTTCTTAGAAATAGTGACCAAGCAGTTTGTTAATACTAGAAAATCAGCTTCTCTCCAGTAGTGTAGAAAGACTAAGCCTGATGCGTAAGTATAATAACTATAATGTCTGAGAATGGAGTGCTAAAGCTGCATAGCCCTCCCACGTGCTCACACATACACCTCTGTTTTAGAGAATTCCATCCTACTTTTAGTACTGAGAACGTCCAGACAATATTGTCAGTTCCTGTAGAAATGCAAGGCAGTGCCATTTTCCTAGGACGTATCAGGCGTTGCAGTGTAAGCTTTTGCTTCTAGAGATTGACAGTTGTATTTCTCTCACTGGACTCAAGTTTTCTCTCAGCCAATTGCTGTATAAAATAAATCTTTCACTAGTGTGCCTTGGGAATGTTCCAGCATTCTCTGGAATCGTTGCTAATTTGCGTTATTGCATTTTATCTTTTTCTCTAGATCCTTCAAAAACCAACTCCAGAACTAAAGCATCAGTTGGCCTCTTTCTCCAAGCGGGTTGCTGGTGCTGTCACAGAGCTGATCCAATCAGCAGAAGCAATGAAAGGTGAGTTGGGCAGCCTGCCAGCATGGTGTGCTTCTTACCGCAGAGATGATGATCTGTCGTTTTTGTAGTTTAAAACAAACCCAAAAACTAAAAAAAAGCCCTTTTCGTATGTTCCAGGTGTCTTGGTACCACCTACTTCCATTCTCTTAATTTCTCTGCTGGTATTCAGTTGTTCACAGTGTTGGTAAACTTGTCTAAACTCGGTAAACTCTCCCATTTCATAGGATCGGTCATAAGTATCTGCAAATTGTGTGGCCTTTGCAGATAGAGCCATCGAGCAGAGCACTCGAGCCACAGGAGCAGAAAACAAAATACAGTATTGCTTCCCTTAAACTGGTGGCTGAATTGCAATTGGATGGCTGGCTCCTTTGCTTACACTCATGTTTGTTCAGTCAAAATAAATCCTTGCTTTGCAGTGATAGTTGCTTTCCAACTTCAAATAAAATCTTACTGCATTAATACTCAGCCTCAAGCAATGAGTCAGTTTTAGGCCTAAAGTGTTTACAGTCCTCTGTCTGGGTCCTGCCCTGACAAAGTATGGTAATGAAACAATTCAAAAAATTGTGGTCTGGATGTTTTCCTGAACCCTTAGAATTGAATTTCCTGCACTCTTACAATTATTGTGGACAAATATAAATTCAGTACTCAAATACGCCATGAATTCCATTACTGAGCAGAAATTCACTGTTTTTGTAAAAGATGAGTGATATTTTTTTCAGATACTGACTTCCTCGGTAAAATTTTTATCCAGTGATGCATGTGAACTCTTAGGATGACAGTTCTAACTTTCTACATCTTAAATGAGATGAATACATGTTAAGGGTGGTGTTACTGAATATTAGTCTACTACTGCTGGAGCACATCTACTACCAGATTTACTGGCAACTTTAGTGTAAAGAAATCTTCACAGCTATCAGAAAGGCATAGGAATATTCTAATCTCATGAGTAATAGAAAGCTACAGTAAAATATTTTGAATAAAGCGTTGTAATCACTGTTTTTATTTCTGCCCCCCTCCCAGCAAAGGCTTCTAGTAAATTCATATTTGTTCGATCCATCTTTGCTAAGCTAGGCCTGAGACCACTATATACTATTTTTTCTGGTATTCTGTGTAACATACACTTCAGGTTTTCTTCAGTTATTTCCTGCTTTTATCAGTGCACATTCCTTTGAAAAGAATCCTGACTAAACACTTTTCATCTATGGGAATTCCTTATTATTCTCTTATGGGTTTTTTCCCCCCTCTATTTTTTAATATAGTTACTCTCTTTCATATAACAGTGATCAACATTATGCTTTTTCCCTGTTCAGGTAAATTTATTGAATTCTTGAGCCTTTTTGATGTTTTGAAATTTCTGTTTTCATTTGCTAACAAGCCATGTCAATATCAGAATTTTTTCTGTTCCCTAAATGCGTTTTTAAAATCTTTTTCCTGTCCTCACCTTTGGAGACATCTATTAATTTCCAGTATTTTTTACATTTTAATTTAATTTCTTTTTTCACTTACTGCCTGTGGGGGATTTTTTTTTCATTCACTTTAGAAGCTTCTTTGTGGAAATTAAAATGTTTTTTAACCATTCTCAATTTTCATTCCTCATTTTCATTCGTAGATAATGATAAAATTCTGTCTCTTAACCAACACAACATGTAAATGTTTTCACCTGTGTGAAATGCCTTTTTTGAAGGGGAACTGCTACATTTTACAAGTTTGGTTTTGACTGTGTTTATACATGCTGCCTGCATCAAAAATAATTATTTTTTTTTCTTGCTTATCTGCCAATATCAAGGTTCAATGTAGAATTCCTTCATCTCGTACACCATTTGGGCTGTGAAATTGTCTTTGGTAATATTTTGGTATTTTATTTAAAATGCATATATAGATACTATATAGGGATTAGCAGCATGAAGCATAGCTCACTAGGATTACAGTACCATGTACGTTAACTTTCTCCCAGCACATCACAAATAGGAGCCAGTCGTTTTGTATTCTCTTGTGATTTGGTCATCCGTAGCAGAAACTGCCTCATTCTTTGGTTTGTGAAATACTGACACATAAGCATTCAAGGTTATTTCCTTTGATCTTTGACAAATCAGACATGGGTTATGCTATTCCTGGTGCAAAGTGCCAGTATTCTTCTCCCCATTCACTCTTCCTTAATAAGGATTAGTTATTAAGTTGATTCAGTTAATAGTAGTCAGTGGATATTTTAATATTAGGTTTTCACCCGAACTTTCTGATCCAATTTCAATAAGTTTAACAAGGCCTTAAAAGATTATTTTTTTCCTTTGTTATTTTTTTTCTTTTTTTCTAGCTTACTCTTTCTTTGCCTGGTGTACACTCCTGTACATCCTTTTCTGTTTCCATCTGTGACACCACTTCCTCCCCTTGCCCTCAGTAGTTATGAACTTAGAAGTTTTCTGGTTTCCTTTTCTCTCTTCATCTGATTTTCCATGGCTGTTTCATTGCTTCCCTCAATCCAGAACATGGATGCTTTCTGAATCTTGACATCCAGAGAATAATAATATGAAATAGAAAATAATAATGCACTGAGAACTTCTAAAAATCTGAGGTCGCCTCCAGTCAAGTATTCATTTTGTGAACCTACAAAATTTCTTTGAGCCAAGAGAAATGCCAAAAACTCAACAACAACAAAAACAAAAAAAAAAAAACCAACACAAAAAAGAAAGTTGACCTTTGAATAAGTTACAGAACTGCTTTGGCCTTCTCTACATTGCTGTTAGAAACACATTGGCAAAAGCATTCTTTCTTCAGTCAATACTAGCTTCATCTCTAACCACTGCCCAAAAGGAGACTCTGGAAAGTGCTGTGGATGATTCTCTCTTGTCCTCTTTACTATTCAGTCAGGCTCATCAATGTACCTTACAACTTGGTCGAGTTAGAAACCACCTTAAGAGCTCTGATAAATGGAAGTTGAGTGACAGCTAGTTTTGCTCCTAGTATGGACAGTATCCCTTTTTGAAGCTGCTTTGCTTACACATTTCTTAATTAAGTTACTTTCATAACACAATAATCCTGCTAAATACTTGTTTTCACTCTGACTTAAGATTTTACTCTCAGTGGCATAAACTAGAGTGTTTTTATGCCATTATGGTACTGAAATTAGCCTTTTATGCTATGCATTCTGTATTTGACACTGAAGTGTGATTGTAAATCACCCTGTTTGAATGGCAGCTCACAGTGGCACTGAAGTTATTGTCTTCATCTCCATTAATTCCAGGGACAGAGTGGGTGGATCCAGAAGACCCAACAGTCATTGCGGAGACAGAGCTATTAGGGGCTGCAGCATCAATTGAGGCTGCAGCAAAGAAGCTAGAGCAGCTGAAACCAAGAGCCAAGCCAAAGGTGAGTGTCCATCCCCGTTGTTTCTTTGAAGTTAATAAAGCAGAAGATACATATAGCCCATATATTGGTGTATGCTTTGCTACTGTTCACGATAATAGTATAAACAATCAAACCTTGCATCAGTCACAGCGCCACTAGACACTGCTCTGGATGGGACTTACCCCTGTAGGAAGAAGCTAAAAAGATGCTTTTCAGGGAGTGAGTCAAGCACCAGCCATGAGCAAGCAAAGGAAAAAAAGCCAGATGTTGGAAATGCTTTTAAGAGTTACAGTGTCATCACTGTTGATTTATTTACTTTTCTTTTCCAAACACATTTTACTGATGTGAAAAGTCATTCTCACTTGCTTTCCTTTGGAGGCCCTTTGTTCTCATCTGAATGTGTGTAGTATAGCAGGAGAAAGCAGCAGCACAGAAGGGATTCAGCAGAATGCAGAAGACCTTCAGGATTTTGTAAGATTAAAACCAGAGCTCTATGCCATGCTAAAAGAGTAGCTGCATCAGTATCAAATCAGATACGTGGTATGACTGTTTCTATTTAATTTTCCTGAAGGAAAAGAAATTACAGTTAATTATGAAAGCAAGCAGTGTTGTGTGTTGCCAGGTCATTTCAAACGTGTCTCTGAATATATTATATAAAATTAAGCCAACTATTTTCATGCATAGTACAGAGGGAATACACGAAACTGCTGTTACTTATGCTTGCATGCATAGCTCACAAGAGTGGATCACAGAGGATTGCTACTTTTTGCCTAGTGTGGAAGAACAGTCAGGTTTTAGAAGAAATTACCATGTTGCCTAGAATTGCATCTCTTTAAAATGAAAATCATGCTTTGGCTGTGTAATTGACTTCAGGAGAGGACTACGTATCTATTTCCCTGTTTATGCTGCCTTGTAGGTGCAAAACTGTTTTCTGAGTAAAGCTAATGAGAAGTCTTTCTGCAAAGCAGGGCCTCGAGAACATTCAGCGTTGGGCGATTGTTTTTGGTGCGGGGTGGTATTTTGTCATTCAGGAACATCAGATGAAATAGTTCTTGGTAGCTTCACTCTTTGAGGACTTCCCACCCACCCCCCCTGCTTGGTGATAGGAATAAATTAGCTCATGAAAAAGAAATGCTCTTTGTCCTGCATTTTTTTTAACAAGTACATCCATTTTGTTTATAAAGAAAAATGGTCTTTTATAATGAAATTCTACAGAGCAGAGGACACAGGCTGAGTCTGAGGAAAGGAAGAGTCCTCCATCACCTTTTCTATACAATCACTGCACAATAGCATATGTGTGTTGCCTAGTAACCATGGAGCAGTTTCCTTCTAACATCTAAGCCACTCCAGGGTCATTGTAATTTCCCACTGAATACAGATCTCACACCTGCTCCTCATTTAACATGTTAATTTGAGTATCCAGTCTGCTTGTGATTTATTGGTCTGTTTATTTGTCATTTTCTGAAACTAAAATTCATATCCAACTCTGTTTAACATGGGATTTAAACAGCTTTTACATCCTTTTTTAAGATGTTTAATCCCTTTCACAATATGGCTGTAATACACATCAGAGGTACTAGGAATATCACAGAGTGGCTCAAATATCACTTTTTCTGAAGACTTGTAGTTTGTATCTTCCCAGAGTAGGATTTCCTGCTTTGAACAGGCTCTGTCTTTCTGATGCTCGTCTCTGACAACATACATGGTGTTGTTGTGTGAATGCCTAGATTGGGTAAGGCGGTTGATACGATTGATTTTTCTTATGCTTAGTCTATGAAATGCAGGAAAAGTAGCTGTCTCGTGCAATGGAACAGATCTCTGGTCGAGCTAGACCAGTATCCTGCTTTGGTTAACAGTAATCATCATCAAGTGAACTTGCAGAGAAGTTCTTAGTTGGTAATTTTAGAATAATCTGCCTGCAGGAAATCCATCATCTTCATCATTATTAATTGGTGGCTCATTCTGTCTTTTTGGGTAAGCTTCTGTTACTGGGGCGGGGAGTGGGAGCAATTTGATTTGGGCTTGAAATTGTCATTGTTGTGTGTTCCAGTTTCTCTCTTACCTCTAAAGAAAAAAAATCAATAGTTGAAGGTAGGATTTTTTCCTCATTTGTTCCAGTATCTTAATTTTTTGATACTTTTATATTATTTTTTTAATTCTTGTTTTCTCTACATATTTTTGCACTTATACCCCCTTGATGTCTTAGACTGAGACCAATACCATGAGATGCCTTCATTTTCTGCTACTGGGGATCATCTTATGCCAGAGAACATTCTCTAATGAGACCCTGACCTGCTCAGTGCTGCCTATGTCTTATTTTATGATGCAGATTCTGTTTGCTTTAAATCCTGGTCGTTTGGCTGCTCCCAAAATGTGTAGTCCACTGCCCCATTGATAACCTGTTAATATCTGTCTGTCTTCTGAGCTTCTATCTTCCAAACACTTTGAGAACTCTAAGTAGGTTTTCTTACTCCTCTGCATAACACAGAACCTGCTCAGTATTCTCATTGCAGTGTTCAAGGTGTGAAGCAATAAGATCTTTATTGTTTATTAAGCAAGTTTTGGCTGTCATATTTCCTTTAAATACAATTATGTTTTTCCTGACCGTGGACTCTTTTTGTTTTTCATTTTTGGAGAGTCAAGTGTCTTGCAATACAGCCACATATTCCTCCTGGGATGCAAATATGCCACTGGCTGTAAAATAACAACCCCCCAAAAGTAGTCATTTTCTTAAGGAAAAAAATTTGTCTTATAAACACTACATGCTTCACTAATACTGGAAAAAGAACACTTATGAGGAAAAAGGTGCAGTAGATGAGGTGCAGCAGCAGAGAGCATTGCTGTACCTACCCTGTTCTGTTGGTACATTCTTCGTGCAGCCTTGTGTCTTCAAACACAAGTGTCTTTAGCAGTCAAAAAGTTCCCTGCTGTTAGCATTCAGCAGTTTGTCCTTTTTTTTTTTTTTTTTCCCCCAAGATGAATCAAACCTGGATGCCTTTTTCTGCAGGACTCTGTGTGATATGTTTGATATATTAGGTTGTTATTTAATCCAACTATATATCAAACATATTCCTACAGTGTCCTGCCCTGTCTCCGGGGGTTTTAACATAGTAGAAGGCAATATGAAGGAGTATATTCACTCACAAGCAGGTTTAGAAGACTTCCTGCAGACTCCTAATCTAATCTGATTTAAAATATATACATGAAGGGCTCCTTTATCAGGAGAGTTGTTCCTGGAGGGACTTTTAAGTTGTGTAGGGCCTTTTATGACAGTGAGCAGCAGCTGCGCCAAGAACTGACTTTCACTGGAATGGTTATTGTGTTTTCCATGGCTTAGCACAGTAACTTACCCATATTGGTTTTCTCGTTATGAAATAGAAGATGAGCTGCTTCAAAATGAAATGGTTTGTCTTTTGTATTTTTTCCCTACTGTTTAGCCATGAGATGGGGGCTTATTTGTTCTCCTATTAATCCTGACTTTATTTATGCTACCCCTAATAATGGAGTTTCTATAGAAAACTTGTTAAAAAACAGTACAAAACCATCTCAAATTATTTTTTTTTTTAATGGCACAACCAACATTTTCAGGATATTTCATGCTACAGATTTTGTAGCTACCCTAATAATTTTGGTTTCTCTGTTCTGAGGACTTCATTTTCCAGTCCATTTATACCCATACATAGTCAATAACAGCTTATTAGTGGCTTGTGGAAAAAGAGATGCTGATCTTCGTGGGGGCTACTTAAAGGAGAGGGTAATCACTTGGCTCATAGACCTGGTTCTCTAAAGAAACCTAAGTAGCCCTCTCAAGTAACTGAAATCTTACAAGGTGAAATTTTTTGCCGTGTATCATATCATTGCTCCTAACTTTCTTCTTGAAGAGTGTTGTGAGGATGCTGTTGGTGAGTGTGAACTTATGACACACTCTTTAATAATGGGAATGGGTAGAAGAATTACTTCTCTTGTAGGGCATTTTGCTGTGTTTGGTCTTGGACTGCTACATGTCCCAGTTGCCAAGGAATGCTCGTTGGAGAGTACAGGCAGGTAGGCATACCCTTGGCACTGAGTGTTGTGCCCGCTTCCCCATTTCAAACACGAGTATCCAGCCCTTAGATGTCACACCTGAGAATGCTGAAGGGAAAACTGCAGAGAAGGACTGGAAAGCAAGGATTTGCTAGAAAAGATGAAAACTCAACAAAAGTTCCGCAGTTCGAGTGCTGTGTAAGGCTGTTTCAAAAATAAATTCTCCACAGAAGGGATCAGCTGTCAATAGGAAACTTTTTCTTTTTTCCCAGAAATAAAAAGTTGTGAGATGACAGGAATTGTTGGATTTGGAAGTTGGAGAAACTTGTGGTTTCTTCTCCCCACCACCCAAATTTCAATATAATTGAAAAGAAATTCGTTTAGTACACATCAGGGAAAAATACCTGTTGTCTGATGATGTCCTGGTTTGAGGGATACTAAGGTTTAGGTTTAGTTATCTGTTGTCCTGCTGAGCTTTACCTGCTGCTCCATAATGAAAGTCAATCCAGCCATTGTACAGTAGCATTCTCAGCAATGCAAGGTCTGATTTCTCTGCATTTCCTATGAAAGTAGTCATTTTTGCTTAGCACTTACGTGCAATATTTAGTCCACTCACTGTGAGTTCAAACAACTACTTCAGCCTCTTTTTGTTGGCTGTTTTTTTGCTAATTGAATAACAGCTGGGCACCTACACGGCTGTGCAACAGATCAGAGTATGGCCATGGGCCTTCTATTAAACTTTATGAAAGAATGACACCTCCTTTGTAATAAATAAGCAGATACTGAAACGCTCACTTGCTTAGGTTGAATTCCTGACAATGCTGACATATGAACAATAACACACATAACGTATTTTGTGATGTTGGAAATGAAAATTTAAAAACTCTAAATAACAAGGAGCCTTGTACAAAAGTGAAAGTGTAGTAACAGTCTGTTAAAAGTACAAGTGCAGTAACGGCCTGTTAAATTGACTGTCATCCAGTGGTACTTCAGTTGATATTTCAGTTAAAGTCTTCAGTCACCTTAAATCAAAGGCAGCAATGCATCTATTTAAATAATGAAAAGAAATCTGATAGTGACTATACTGAATTCCATTTAGTCACTTTGGTTTTATGATGTCATGACTGAAGTAAGGGTTTTATAAATAAGACGAGGCCTGTTGTATAAATTCAGGACCAATGCGATTATCACTTAGATATAATAATGGTCATGATGTTACATTGCAAGCATTGCCAAAAATCCATGTGAAACATGACTTGATCGCTTTACAAAGCAATTTCTTATACTCTTACTGCAAAGATATATGCTTCAGCTGATGGGATTAGACTAATAGCAAGGCAAGACAAATGCTTTTTCTGGAATTAGGTGGCTTTTCCTAAAGGATATGAAAAACTCTGAAGTGCTAAATAACTTCATCTACACATCAGTTTTTATTTTCAGATCGTTAAGGTTTTTTTGTGTCTATGGATGCTACAGTTTCAACTCCTGGACTTTTAGTTATGTGGCAGTTATGTGAAGTATTGTAGGACTGAGCACTGCTTTATGTGTCACTTTGTATTTACTTATAATTACTTGTAATTACTTATAGTTATCTTTTATTTTATAATTGACTACTATTTCATCAGATTGCAGTAACAGGAGAACTAAACCTGACTTATATTTAGATGGGTGAGCTTAGACTTGCAAATGAAGTGCCCGGTTTTCTAACTCAAAGCCCACTTAGCTGCTGTTTCTTAAGTTAGTTATTTGACAGAGGAACGCTGTGGTTGCATAAGTTGGAAGAAATTTGTATTTCAAAAGCCTCATCTCTGACAAGGTGGTCTCTTCTGGTATTGTATCTACTAACCCTACTGGTCAGACTGCATTAGATTCTGGTAGGCTTGTGATTTGATCGCAAACAAAATATATTTTGTTGGTTTATTTAGTATAAAACCTATGAGAATACGTGGCCCAGACCTAGTTTTGTTTAACAATAACCATTTATCTCTTTTTTGTTAACTGTTCAGAAGCTAGTAATTGTGCTTAAATGGATGTTTTCAGTATTTGTTTAAATGATTAGAAAGTCAGGGAAGTTGTTTTATGTAACAATAGATTTGCATTTTAAATAGCAAGAAAATTCCTTAAGAACAGCTGATGTCTCTATTTGCACATGCTTGTTGAAAGACACGTTTGGATGACTGAAATGTTCCAGAGAGACCTTTGGAACTTCCTATCTCCAAGCTGGAGAGTGGACCTCTTCACAATGCTGCTCCCTGTGAAATGACAGCTCTTACCAAAAGCTGTTAAATCTTTGCTCTTGCTTGGTATCTGCGTTCTGTTTCTTAGTACAGGTGAATGAGACAATATGCATTTATCACTGTTCTTTTTTAATACTTTACATTTTTAAATATTTAGAAAATGCTCTACCTAGTTTAGCAATCTTGGCAGCAGTACCATAGCACTATAAAAAGAATCTTGATAAGGAAAAACAAGAATTTATTTTCAGACCTGCACTTTTCTAAATGTAGCTTTGAGTAGCTCTAGTGGAAGTAACCTATTAGGAAGCTGAAGGCAATTCTTTAAGTATCTTGCATGATAGTCAATTTCATGCGTGAGCAGCCACAAGGGCAACTTAATTGTTAAATTCATTTATGTTGACTCCCAGCTTTAGTCCATACGAAACTCCTTTGCAGAAAATGATGTTGTAGGCCTTATTGAACTCACTGATATGTTCCAAAATCATTGTCTCACTTTGTATATGTCCTCAATCTTGAAAATACAACTGCTTTCAGGTGAATAATGTGTGACATTGTTCTTTCTTGGTTATAGCAAGCAGATGAGACTCTGGATTTTGAAGAACAGATCCTGGAAGCAGCTAAATCCATTGCAGCTGCTACCAGTGCTCTTGTGAAGTCAGCTTCAGCAGCCCAGAGAGAACTGGTGGCACAGGGAAAGGTGGGTAAACAGGACAAGTAGCAACAGTGACGGGGGGAAGCATCAAAATTGAATCTTACCTATCTCTGTTAAAACAGTAGGAAAGGAGGTTGGGAATGACTAATGAAAATGTAAATCTTCTCATTGCTTATCCCACTACATGGGATACTTTTTTATTGAAAATATAAGTACGGATTCTGTTTAAAAAAAAAAAAAAAACAAACACTGCAATTACGTTTATTTAAACCTCACAAGTGTAATCAAGTGTTTGACTCTTCAGATGTTTCAGCTGTGGGGAGTTTTTGTGTCTGTGGGTTGTTTTTTTTTCATTTCATGAAGATCTCTGATTCAACCTATTAACGTATAGTCCCATAAGACAGCTTGGGTATCCAAAACCAAATGTTACAGTGTACATACAGTACCCCTCTGGACCAGAATAGCAAAGGCTGCACTAATTGTGCCCTCAATGTTTTGTTGTCTGGTTCACTGGGGACACAGGCCTGCATCCAAATTCAGTACATTCAAGTGGACATGCTTGTTATTGTTGGGACTATTGGGAAGAGTGCTCATAACATGTGTCATCCTTTTCGTCTGGTCAGCATAGAGGTCTTTGTAATTAATTTCATACCCATCACTGTTTGTTTTTTTTCAGTTAATCTACTTTGAAACTTGAAATCTGAACATCAGATATGTTGCCTATGAGAATAATTTGTTATAGGACCATTAATGTTGTATAGTTTTGGTTTCCAATTTCATCTAACTCTTTATTCTGAGCAGACTGTGTCATGGACCCTGTCACAAAAGCGCTGTGGTGTCTGCTTCAGCTGGGGTTCCTGGGGAGCTTCTGCAGGAAGCACGGTTCTAGCAGGAGCACAGCGCACTTGTTTAAGAACAATAGTGATGTAACTGTTTGAAAAGACCCACCATAAGCTATAGCTCTGGAATTTATCACTAATACATTAAACAAGGTAGTATTAATACCCAGTGAAATCTGGCTGTGGGGAGTGTCCAAAAATAAGAATTTTGACTTACCTGCTTCCCTTAGATTATTGTGCAGTCTGCTTTTATGTGGTAAGACCTGTTCTTATTAGTTTCACTGTGACATACAGCTTGCTTTGCTTTCCTAACCTCTACCACCACCATAAAGTTATACAGAATAATACGGATTGTGTTTCTATTCTGGTACCAGCTCTGAATCTCCCTCAGGTAGATTTGGCTTTTTTGCTCCCACAGATATGTTTCTACTTGTGTCTTTCAGATTGAGGCTGACAGCACTTCCATCCTATTCCATCTGAGTTCAGATAATTGCTAAAACCACTTTAATCTGTCTGTGTGAGGAAAGCTGAAGCTTGCTGTTCTAATAGAAGGACACCTGGCAAATATAGTGCCGTATTAGCAGATCTGTTCAGCCTGCTTTACTGAATTTAGCCATTTTGCTTTATCCATCGCTCTTATATAGTAACTTGGTGAAAGATCAGGAATTTTTGCAGCACATGGCTTTTACTGATAGTTTTCATGACTGCTTGGAGGATCTGCAAATAATACTGTGGTCTTTAAGGGAAAAAAAAAAATTAATCCAAATCAAAATTTAATGAAACATCAAACTTCAGAATCTTTTGTTGCACATCCTCTCATTATGATACTTCTCATAAATAAAGCCATTATAATACTTCTGAAATAATGAAGCCCTAACATATTTTCCTTCTTTCTTTACTAATTGCTAGTGCTTAGCTAGTAGTGACTATGTGGTATCCTCTGACTGCTGCGGTAGCCTGTATCTCCAGGTCAGCCAGAAGTACAGAAACCTGGCTTCTTAAATGACTGGCCAGATACTTGCCCCTAGCAAATGGCTCCAGTGGGCCCGGTGGGAAGATTTTGCTATTGATACTGGGGGAAATGTTTTGCTTGTGTAAGAAACCTTCTGAGGCATGTGGTATGGACACCTCCCAGAAAAGCGTGGCTGCCGTGTGGGAGGGAAGGACAGGTTCGATCTGCTCTAAATCCATCCCTTCAGTACTGAACAGTAAATGGTACTGACTATTGGCTTAGATTCCTCACTGACCTTGTATTTGGTATGGGGGCAGTGGGAAATTCTTACCCAACTGCATGGATGTGTTTGAACCAGGCATGTTCTTGTCCCAAATAAATTTCCCAACTTTGCTGAGTAAAGGCTGTGAAAGTATCTTACAGAGCAAATTGGTACAGTATTGTAATAGAAGAGTTTGCTAAAGAAATTTTAAGTGAAACTGCTTTTCCCTGTGGAATTGCTGTAAAATAATTAATTCGATGTTAGGCAACTGTTTCCACTTCTGCGGTATCGATGAAGTCTGGCAAGTTGGATCTATCTTCTGTTTCATTGTAAGCCATCTCTGAACTGTTTTTTCAGGTTGGAGCAATCCCTGCAAATGCAGCTGATGATGGACAGTGGTCTCAGGGACTTATTTCTGCTGTGAGTAACTACTTCTCTTAAGGAAAACTAGCACCTTCTCTGAAGAAATAATATCCTGTGAGAATACAGAGTGACTTTTTTTACTGTCCCCTAGGCCCGAATGGTGGCAGCTGCAACCAGCAATCTCTGTGAAGCAGCTAATGCCTCAGTACAAGGCCACGCTAGTGAGGAGAAGCTCATCTCATCTGCTAAACAAGTGGCAGCTTCTACAGCACAGTTGCTTGTGGCTTGCAAAGTGAAGGCCGATCATGACTCTGAAGCCATGAGGAGGCTGCAGGTACTTGTGTTCTTAATTACTGAAAACCCATAGTAGTGCTATGTAAATGCTGGTTTAGCACTGCGTGAACAAACTCCAAATTTTAGGAATAGTTTCTTGAATTTTTAGAATTCTTGTTCAGTTTTTCTTCCTTGTGGGATTCTGGGGCACTTTAATTCATCAAGGATGAAGTGATTGTGCGTTTGTCATTATTCAGCAGTAGCTACAGCTCACTCTACTGCTTGTTTTATTCTTAATTTTAAAAGAGGTTGAGAGATGCCAACGTTGACTGACCCATGCCAAGCCCTGGTTTAGATGCAATATTGATAGATTCATATTTATGATCAGCCACAGGAATACACGAGCTGAGAATGTTCACTACGTGCATTTTTATAGCAACTGAGTATAGGTGGTTTCTCTGCAATTATTCTGTATTTGGTTAGACTCCCAGTGAACCTGCAGACAGATAACCACACTTAACTTGGTTGCACATGAATATCCTTCTGACCTCTGTAAGAAGTGCCAGCCTGGGTTGTGGTCAGTTTTCCTTTGTTTCTAGGAGTCAAGAGACAGCAATTGTAGATAGAACACTTCTAAAATGGAGAATCGTTGTCAGACAAAAACAAGAACAGAAGCTGATGCAACGTCTCAACTAAAGTCTGACTTAATTTTTTTTTAACGTGAAACTGGTTCCCTTTTTCCCTACACATCCATTTCATGTTGTGCTTCTCTGAACTATTACTGAATGTTACGACAGGTAAAATATAATGTCTCCAGAAGTTTTGTTTGAGGATGTTCATTTTAAAAATGGCTAAAGCCTTCTCCAGCATCCTGTCCTGCAGGCTCAGCCTGGAGTGTAAGAACTATTGCAGCTCCTTTTTTCATACCAACAACATGGAGTATCTCGGGTGGTAGTGAAATTTCCCCTTTCTCTCTTGCTTGCACAGATGCTACTAATGGACACTGAATATAACAGTTCATGTATGGATAGGCAGGATCAAGTACAACAGAAATAAATATGACTAAGTATCTATCTGAGCAAGAGGAATTGATGTCATAATTGTTTTCAAAGTAGAAAAATAGGTTAAATATTTAGGAGGAAAAAAGAAATGTGTGTGAAAAATCTGATTTTCTGTAGAAAAAAGTGGCACATTAATGCTGTCTGTCGGGCTGAGATGGGTTTAGCACTTTATAGTAAATTCATATAGATTGACTTTGAAGGTCTGTGGGGGAGGTATCAGTAACTGGAAGATAGTTCTGACTGGAATTGCAACTTGTGCTTTAATGATCAAATACCAAGATGGGTCTGAGGGAATTTTAAATGCAGAACAAATAATAGGAACAGGAACAAAATCAAGTACTAGAGACTGTTTTCTCAGCTCTGCCAGGAAATTCAGGGTACTCAGTCACTGTAGGCAAATGTTAAATAGACATCGAATGTGAAAAGTTGGAAGGGAATGTGAAAAGGAAATGAGCCCAAATGCGGACTGAAATTGAACTTTGCCACTTTACCAAGCTTCATATCTGTCACGAAATGAATAATGAAGGGAAAAGCGGTTTGCATTGGGAAATAATGTCCTTCATCATAGCAAAACCAGTGAGTTGACATCTACCAAATATTTTTACTGGTGGATTTGCCAAAACTACTGAGGCTTTTCAGCTGGCTTTGCCCCCAGCACAAATGTTTTCACATAGCCTTAATCAATGTGTTGGGTTCAGGAGTTTGAGTGTATTCGTTTTGTCTTGCCTACCCCACAAACAACTGCAAGCTTTGGGAGAAGACATTTGAACTGCAGTTCCCATGAATGCTAACTTGGAATGCACTCTTACAGTCCGTTCCAAAGCTTAATGAAACAAAAGGAAATGTTTCCATTCTCTTTGGATGAGGTCCAGACTGAGCAGAGCAAATTTCAAACAATGTGTCCTTGGGTCATTTCAGGTGGGAAGAAAGTTAAATTGAAAGGGAGATGAAGTTGGAAATATGGAATAGGACTGGGGGGAAGTAAGGGGCAGGTTCGGAGCTGGTCCTTGTGGCTTCCCCTCCTAGTGCCAGTGTGTCTCCAGCATGTGCAAGCAGGCTGTCTGGGCCAGTGGCCTGTGTGGGAATGAGTGTTCTTAGCAACATGACACCTGGAGACATCGGGAACCACAGGAGAGAGAACTCTGCTCTTGCTCTCTCCACTGTGTTATTTCAAACTGTAGAGGAAACAATCTCATTTGTGACTTTACTGAGTTCCAGCTGCTTAAATAATGGATTTGTGTTCCTTTCTGTTCCATTGATTTTGAAAAACTAATTTGCTTTTTACTGGAAAAAACAAAACAAAACATACCTTTCCCATGTAGTCAAGCAAAGATGTTTTAGTTTTGATGCTTAGGTGAATCCATGTTATTTATGCATTTTTGTTATTACTAGATTTCTCTTGTCTTTTTCAAAGGCTGCAGGAAACGCTGTCAAGCGAGCATCAGACAATCTTGTCAGGGCAGCCCAAAAAGCAGCATTTGGGAAAGCAGAGGATGACGACGTTGTGGTCAAAACAAAGTTTGTGGGTGGCATTGCTCAGGTTGGTAGAATCACCCGAGAAGTAAAGCAGAGGAAAAACTACCGCAGAAATGTAGCACGGTGGTACAATGTCCGTCTGCTGCATTGCAGGCTGGACAAATCTATGTAGAAATCTATGATAAATTACTTAAAGCCTCACTGATAGATATCCACTGATGTAACAGCAAAGTTTTGTGCTGTAAGATGTCTAACTTCATTGAGCATTTACCATAATAGCAGTTACCATTGTCCAATATCCTTTATTTTTTGTTCTGATGAAGTTAACACTTCTTTTCTTTACATACTCACAAATCTTAATAGACCACTAGTTTTGTATGCATATAATCAAAGAAATAGAGTGAGAGATAAGAACTGATGATATTTTGTTACTGCGACCGTAATAAATGAGGGGAAATAATAACAATATTTAAAAATATATTCCAAGACTTTGAGGTTGTACCAACTTCTGGATTCACTGTTATGAATGAGGAACACCAGGTACTATGGACACTACTTAAAAGATATTGAAATTTATCATTTCTGCACACCTGTAGTATTCTGAGATGTAGGAAAATGCTGTGGATACTTGCAGTGAGGAGTGCTCAGTTCTACTGTCACTCAAACATTACATTAAGACACGGTGCTTATTTTACGTGTGCTGTATCCTTACCCCAGTAATGCTGGGGGATCACAGCACTATAAAATCCATCATGGATGCATGGTAAAACTATGCTGGTAGATTCTTTTTGTCTTTTTTTAGTCCTCTTTAAGAAACAAGTGGGAATACGATACTGTTCTTGATGGCATAGTCCTGGAACCTGGAAAAATATGAGCAATTCTTGCTAAAGTAATCGAAATTTGGTGCTTCTCTGGAGAGTGCTCAAGGCCTAGCTGTGACTGGTGTTACAGAGAGACAAATCTTGGTTTACAGACAGTATTCCTTGCTGTCATAATTTGTGCTTCTGTTTTCTAGATCATTGCAGCCCAAGAAGAAATGCTGAAGAAGGAAAGAGAGCTGGAAGAGGCAAGGAAAAAACTGGCTCAGATCCGCCAACAGCAGTACAAATTTCTACCCACAGAGCTGAGAGAAGATGAGGGTTAACCTGCTGAGATTTTCTTCTTTTTTCTTCTTTTTTTCTTCTTTTTTTTTTTCTTTTTTTTCTTTTTTCTTTTTTCTTTTCTTTTCTTGTAAAGAAATAAGCTAAAGGGGGACAGTACAGTGAGAACTGCTCTGACAACATTCTGGTATGCCAAGCACTTACCTAAATAAACTGCCTGTCATAGCTTTGGATGAGCAGAGGGCAATAAACAATTGTTCTTTCTCATCCAGTCAGCTGAGGTGCACAATGATCAAATAATGGTACAGTGTTAGGTTCATCATTCCTGTTCCTTCCTTGACTTATATCTCAGGAGAGAATGTTTCACTTTTTACTAAAGATACTAAGTCAGTATTATTGTCACTTTCCTGACGCTTGAGGTATTTATCATTCCTTGACTTGTTATAAAACATTCATAATATTAATAGGAAAACAGTCAAGAAATCTTTTGTATGATAAATATCACACGAGCTGGTGGTTCTCCCCCACCTACCCTTGTAAAAAGAAACCAAGACAGAGAAGGAAGTATGTCTGAGTGGAGAAACACACGAGTGTGGGTTTGAAGAAGATGCCTGTCCTCTTTCAGTGTTATACAGCTGGTTCACCCCAAAACTGGAGGAATTGTCTCTGCACCTGTTTGCACTAGTAGTATTACTCCTTACCTGATACCAACAAGCTTCTGCTTGTCCGGTATTTAGGTTTACAAAATGTGGCAATAGCCATTCTTTAAAGAGCTCAGAAAACAAAGAAATGGAAACTTTGTCACTGCCTCAGTAATAGCAGGTTCATGAAGGAAAATGCTGTTTCAATTATATACCTCTAATGTGTGACTACTTTTACAGTATTATACACACATACACATGCTCTAACATTGGACTGAATAGTTGGCTTTTTTTTTTAATTGAAGTTATCTGGTTCGTACTGTGGGATTTCTGTTGGAATGTATTTCAGTTAAAAAAAGGGAAATGCCCAGTACGACGGAAGACTATCACAATTCTTGTTATTCTTTTAATAATTTCATTTATAATTATTTTTTTTTGAAACCTGTGGGTATTGTAGGAGAAAAGAATAAGGGATTTACAAGTAGACTTTTCCTGTAATATATTTTTGAAAAATCTGGACTCTAGGGAGTTTGTTTTCATAGTTGGTATTGATGAAAACGTACTCACCAAGGAATTGCAGAGAAGGAATAGCAGCAATCTATCAGCAATCTTTGTCTCCAGCTGCAGAAAGGTACGGTATGCTGTCAATATCTCTATTGTGACCTAAACAATGGCAATATGGGTAGAGTGAGTAACACATTTTACCCTGTCAAAGAAAGAACACGCATCACAGCAACTTTAACTAGCAAAAGCTAAACTATTTGACTAACTACAGGAACACCATCTCTCCTAACAACAACTCCACTTGAGCCCTCCTAAACAGTAATGTCAAGTCTATTTAGGTCAGAGGATGTTGCCTCTCCAGTCCTTCTGGAGGCTGTGCTGTCATTTAGATACCTGCCAAGTACGTTCAGCTGAGCCTGTTACGTTCTGTGCATACCCACTTAGTTGTCATTGTTGCAGAAATACTTGTCTTGTAGACTCAAAAGTAACCCCCCTAGTGGTATGTTTACCAGTTTAGATAGTGCTAACTCCGCATTTAAGTTACCTGCATGAGATATAATTATCAGGAATTTTGTCACACTAGTGTTAAATATATAGCAAAAAATTACTAGAGAGTAAATATTAAATTGTATGAAGATTTTTATTGTTAGAGTCTCTTCTCTGGTACTGATGTATTTCAGACTCAGTAGAGTTGCTGGAGAATCCATGATCATGAGAGGAAAAAATTGGTAAATCCCAAATGGAATCACTGGCATCAACAGATGTGCTGTGACATGTAGGCTTGTGTGCGTATGCAAACCCTTACTATCAGAGACGTGCAATTCTGAGTTCTGTAATTTTCCACTTCAGCACAATTGATTTGTGCTGAAACACAAATCACTGTGAGCAGTGTCACACAATCTTGATGTTAAGAATTCCTACACACACACACAAAAAAAAAGACTTCCTGTAAATTTTTAGGCAGAAGGCTAAATTGGTGTTTATTGCTGTAAGACCTAAGCAAAGACAGCTGTAGTGACAGGGATTTTCTGCTGCTGTTGGTAGGTCCAAGCTTTTTTGCAGCTTATGGCTTTCTCTTTTTTCAGCTGGGTAGCCTTGCAGTCCCATCTCTTTTTCAGAAAGATCTGCAAGACAGGTTTTTTTTTTTACTGCTTCCCTTTCAACCTGTGTTTAACCTATTTTTGGTCTTATTAAAGCACCAAGAAAGATGATGCTGTCCTTAGCACCATGCCAGTATTTTATTGTAGGTATAATACTGTTGTAATATATGTTGATCAGGATGGTATTTGCCAGTTTGAAAGAAGCCAAGAGCCTTCTCAAATGCAACTATGTATGGAAATTGTATAGCTAGAAAACTTTATCAGTATGTAGAAGGAAAGAGCATGCTCAAATTGTGTTCCAGATAAATTTGTTTGGGAAGTCCATTTTAGCACAATTATTTTGAGATCTATTTCTGATTTAATGCCCCCTCTTATTTGACAGAAAGTATTGTTCTTTTTTCTCCTTAGCTATGTGCTCCGTAGAGGAACCACACTCAGATGAGTAGCTGAGCTGAACAACTGAAGTATTTTTTTACTCTGAATTTTGGGTGTTCATTTGGGAAACACTAAGAGAATATAAGCTCATCTAAAGTCTTTCTATTTCAATTTTTTCTTGCTGTTAGAATTTCCAGTACCACTGAAGTCCACATGTGAACGTCTGTGGAGTTTGGAACTTGTCCATGCACTTATTTGGCGTGGAGACTTGCAGCAGGAAGTGACAAGTTGGAGTAAGGGATGAAAGCTAGTTAATAAGAAGGACAGATGTTACTTTGTTCTGTTAACTTGTGAAATGGTAAACGAGCTCTGTTGTATCTCACCCTTCTTCATGTGGAATTCACTTTAAGGAATTGTATGCAAATTAAAAGCAAAATGCCTCAAAGTTGTTCGTGTGCAAATAGTCTAGTGTTGTTTCCCCAACTACTCAGAAAATAATTTGAAAATTTTACCATTTGTTTAAACTTTTCTATATCAGAAGCCTCAAAGTAAGAAAAGTTGTACAACAAAGAATTGAAGGCCAGATTCTTGTTTCATCTGTCCCTTTCCCTTTGATTTTCTGCATCTTTATTACTTAATTCCTAATGAAGGGATGAATACAAAATTTAGAAACCTCTCAACATAAAGGTATAGCTCATGAGTACATTTTTGCTTTTAATCAGTCCAAACTGGTAAGGTATTCACCCTGAGAGTATGGCATGTGCCCTGGGAGTATGGCATGTGCCATCACTACATTTCTTCCTTACATTATTTTTAATCTCTGGTTTTGGAATATATTTTTTTTGCGTCTTATACTGTAAAATCTTTGTCCTTATGTAACTGCATCATGACTAACAGAGAGAGTTATCTGCCCATAACTGTGATGATTCCTGAAACCTGCTTTTCCATATTCACAGTGTATACATTAAACATATTGCGATTGTTCACGTTAATGAAACAACACGTTTCTGTGGCACAAAGTTTATGATGCCAAATGCAGAAACTGTTTGTTCATGTGAGTTACAAGTCTGTTACAAATTGCTGCTTTGCAGGAGCTGCAATGAAGTCTGATAGATTATTTCGGAGGTAGGCAGATGGACAGACTGGATCTGGCTCATGAGCTGCCCTTCCTTTTCTGTGTGAGCTCTGTCCTGGGGCACTGCGCATCGTTCAGTGGAGAGTGATGCAGAGATCCTTGAGTGAATGTTGCTAAGTGCACCAGCGCTGGGTACAGCCCCACGGGTGTCCTTCAGCCCAAGAGTGACACCCCAGCTGTCATCACAGTGGCCAGGGGGATGCTTGACCAAACTCGCACTGCTTTGGTCGGCAACGGGCAGAAGGAGGACCTGGTACTGAGGCACAAACACAAGTGGCATTCGTTTCTTCAGTAGCTGGTAGTTTCAATAATTCTGGCAGAGTGTCCCATGTGTCAACTGCCTGGTTATCAGATTAGCCCCCTAAATCTCATACTTCCTAGTTGGAGTCGGTGCTGAACTTTGTGTATTGCCTGCGTCTCCAGAAGCACAGGAAAGATTGTCTCAAGTGTGTGTAATCTGCCTCGCCCCTGCATAAAGCAGGTACCGCAGAAGAGGTTCTTGGCTGCAGTCCTGCAGCACCAGAGAAATTTAACAGGAGAACTGATCTAAATCACATTTTATTTTTGTCTTCGCCAGCAATAAGCCCTTGAAGGAATTCCTTTTTTTTCCCCTGCACGTAGGTATTTGTGACTTGTGTTGCACTGATTGTCATGCAAAGGATCATTTTGCTCCTTAAGCAAAATAAGGCAGAAGTTTTATCTATCTGCAAGGCTGGGAAAAGGCAGAATTCCCAGGCGACAGAGGAGAATGTTCTATTTAAAGCTCTGCTGCATAGACAAAATTATGAATGCTTTGTGATACATGTCAGTGACCATTTAATATCCTTAAGATAAAGCCTGTTAACCACACATAAAAATATACAAAAGTCAAACACTGGTTATTCAGAGGTGTTGGGTGCTTGGTGGTTTTGGGTTTTTGGGAGAAGGCTAGTTTTGCTTTTATATATGTTATGATTTCCATTTCATTCAATGATTTGCCATGTCAAATATAACTGTGTGTACGTACAGTTAAACTACTTCAATGCTCTATATGAAATCTTGCCAGAAATTTCATACCAGAAAAGTGAATTTTTTCTGAAATCTTGCCACTGATCAGTTGCATTATAACTAGTTTGATGTTGTTGCCAGCAGAGGCTGTTTCTGGCATGACTGTGTTCATGTTAAAGTAGGATCTTTTTGGCATTCTGTGTGCTTATCAAGTGGATCCATCACGGCTCTGATTATATGGTAGCTTTCTTCCATGCATTCTCTCATTGGTTAACTGAGTATTTAAATGGGGGGATATAGAGGCCTTTGGCATGTCTTAGGCTAAAATATTTTAAAACATTACTAAAATCTTTTAAAATAGATATTTTAATCTTCTAGAAAAAAGCTTTTGGAAACTTTGCTGTCTGTTCTTATTTTCTGTGCTGCACGATTTTAATTTGTGTTGAAAACATTCTAAGCATTACTTTAGAGACTGTAGGGAAGTTAATTGTGCTTGCACAGTAATGCCTAGAGACTTGAAAAATAAACAGCAGTGTTTGATGTGCTTGGGTCCCTTTTGACCTTATGTTTTCTTACAAGTTCCTTTGCTCTTCCCTTTCTCTTTTGTTATGAGCATTTTTGAGAGCTGGGGTCTTTCTTTTTTGAGCATCTTTTAACTATATATTCACTAAGTTTTCCACCTGTGCAAGTCAGTTATGTCCAGTGTGGCAGGAGAAATACTAATATGTGGGGTTTATCCATTCCTAATTTGGATGAGGTACAGTTCATATAACAAACATGATTTTATTTCTCTACTAGTTACCTTCTTTAAGTATATTTATTTATAAATTTAAAAAATTGATAGTAGAGGCATCCTAAAATGTACACTGTGAGGGTTTATCCCAGAAGAGGATTTCTTTTGGCATCTTTACCCATAACTGGTATTGCTAGAAGGTCAAAATCTCTTTATTCAAAATATACATGGAACATGAAGTTCAGAACTTTTGAAGATGAAAATTCATTCATGGTCAATAAATGGTCATGAATCAAATGTAAATTTAGCAGCCTCAGAAGCATTTTGAAGTCTGTGGAAAAGATATTGCATTAAGAAAGTGAGAAAATGTTGCTGGCTATTTTCTTAATACAGTTTTTGCTCTTAGAGTGTTGAATTTGATAATACTGGTTGGAATCATCAATCCCACGTGCGTCAATATTCAGTACTTTCTTGGCTGTTGTTATAATCCTTTTGTTTTAGAATAATTCCCTGCACTATGCTCCATCTTCTCTGAATATGGTTCAAAAATCGGTAGGTTTTGTGGCTGTTTCTGTTTTGTATGGTGCAATGGACCAAGTAAAAAGGTTAATATAGAGGTTTCTTCCATCGTTATAGTTGATATTTGCATTCAAATTGCATTGTATATACCAGGTTATTGACTAAAATATTTATTTGAACATTAGTCCCTGAACTGTTGACCTGATTTCGTCTTGGAGAGAGTGGTCAGATTGTGGGGCAAAGGGTATATCATAAATACGTGTTTGTACTGTCTTGTACATTCTCCAGTTTGACAATAAATATGTTGCATTTTATTAAGGATGTACTGCCAGATTATAGTTTTATCAGCCTTGCTTCTGAAACCTCCCCTTGAGCTAAATGGGATTAAGCCCGTGCTTAAGGGATTTCCCAGATGACAGTTTCAGATGCTCAGAGAGACAATGCATGGCCCATACGCTTTACCACATGTTACTAGTTCCACCTTCTCTATCCTATCTGTCCCAAAATCACCATAGTGGTTTAAAGTACTAAGAAGAGTACTCTGCTCTTAGAAACCATTTCTTATTTGTGGTTCATAAAACACTACAAATGAGTCACTCCTATTTAACAGCTGGCAACATTATGTTGCAGGAAGGGAGATAGTTTGTTCAAATCCACAGAGCAGGTTGCACTGAATGGAATAGCCAGTCAAGTTCCTGTGATCTAGGAACTTGATGGAGCAGTAGTAGCCGTATCCAGGAAAAGGTTAAAATTTATATTCCCATCTAGTTGTTAATTGCTGTACATTATTTTTTTGCCTTCAGTTTCTCTGTCAGTTCCAAAGAAATCAAATGCATTCTTTCTCAGTAACCGTATAGCAGAGGGACTTAAACAGTGACTGTGATTAGTGCCAAGAACAACCATCTTTCGCTGCCAGTGCTTTAGACAAACATCCTGTCTTCCAGAGTTGAATTTAATCTGCAAGAATCTCTGCTCAGTGCCTTGGCTTTGCCTTATGTTGTAACCACTGCTGTTAAGGCACCAGCCTCAGTTCTTTTCCAGTAACGAAGGACTGAACACAGTGCTTTTCTCTGACTTTTTTTACAAGAGAAATGACAGCTTTAATACTTCAGACAAAGCTCTTGCAGCTTATTTAACTCAGCCTCCTGCAAAATATGGTGACAATCCCGAGGCATTGAAGCCTTTAGTGTGACACTTTTAGCCACAGAACCAGTTTTGAAGTTTACTCAGAGATGCCTTTAGTCATCTGCAGTTACGTGAGACTTAGGCATTAAGAACACCACACTAATGATTCCAGGCTGTCTGCAATTACTTACTTCTTGCCTTCAGCTATGTAAGCACGAGTGTTTTGTCCCTTCTAAATATATTTATTTAATATTTTGTTTGCATTTTTAACAATAAATGAGTTGAAATGACACTATCTGTCTAAAATGCAAGCACAGTTTCTTGAGATCCAGCCTGAGGATTACATTTAGTTCTACTTTTTCTGTGTAAATGGTTAGTTATTTAAAAATAATAATATTTTTTTTTAAAGTGGCATGCTTAGCAAAGTTGGTGTGAAACCAACTCAAGTGCATGTGAAATGCTTACACTTTTTTTATCTTTTACTGAGGGGGGAAGCACATTGCTAACAGTTTAAAGATTGTTATTTATTGTTATTTGAAATTTAATGAGTTGAAGCAATACAGTCACTGTGAGAATATTTGTGTTATGACCTAAGATGGAGGCATGTTAAGAACCAAAATGAGTATATTCTTCAAGCCGAGACTGAACTTTTGTCTCATGAAATCATTGGAGACTTCAGCTGAATGTTTATTTCTCTTCTCTTTTTGGTTATTGGTTTTGCCTGCTTTCATCTGCTCCTGCTTGGCTTTTTTCCTTGAAAGTCAGTATGTTTCAGTATACGCAGGTTTAGTCACAATCATGTGTATTTGAGGAGAAATGTGTATGGCCAATAAATATGAATAATCACATTCTCTTAAATAGATTTGAAAATTAGTGAGTTCAAGCAACCCAGACATTGTAAGAATATCAGTGTTATGACTTCAAACAGAGGAGTGTTAGGAAGCAAATTGGATGTATTCTTTTAGTCTAGACTGAGCTTTTGCTTCGTGAAATCAGTAGTGATTTTAGCTAAATGTTTGTGTGCCAGCGTAACTGAGTATGTTTCTTTTTGTGTCAGAAAAATGACAGGGAGTGAGAAATTTAGAATAAACACACTGTTCTTGCTGATGTCTTACATATATCGCTGACCTCTCCAGATCTGGGACCTTGTGTTACAGCGATTTCATATATGAAAACTGTGGAGAGAAAAAATACCAGTTCAAAAAGACCGCAGAAAAATTGGTCATTCTGTTGTGCTTAGCTTGCAGTCCAGTTGCCATTCTCTATCATTTGGTGGTGATAAGACTATTTAGGGTAATTTTCAAGCCAAACCACTGTTGTGACGTGCCTGTGATGCTTCCAGATCCTGTAGCCCAGCAGTTCAAGCCACAGAACGAATTTTCTGGTTAGCTTCTTGACTGTTCAAGAGTCATCTTAGGTCTCTTCCAAATCATGGGAGTGGCTCTTTGTTACATGACCAGATCAGTCATACTTGGGTTTGTCTAAGATCTTGTTATCTGAAAAAAGGCTAGATGCAAAAATTTTCTTTAAGGGTGTCCCCATTCCTCTCCTAGTTCTGGAAAAACTCTAAGTGTGCTGAGTATCTCTTATTAACGAAACAGGCTGACAGTCTACTCAGCTCAGAAGAGGTCAGAGCCTGTTCAGATGTTCTTCTGTATCTATCTACTTCCATGGGCAACACCCACTAAAAAGAGAACCTTCAGCCTATAGTCCTATTTAAAGTATTTGCTAGTAGCAGAGTTCAAACTGCTTGGTCCTTATGTAGATTCACATCTGTCAATGAAGATAACAGGTATTCCTTTTTGTTTTGTTGTTTCACACCCTTCCTCCCTCCTTAACATGCTAGATGGTTACTAATATGCTAATTGCCTTTGAGTGGAGGGAGAGCTGCTGGATACAGAATGGAAAGTTGCCTGTTTTTTTCCTCTGGAACTGTAAGGCAGGCACAGGCTAGGAAGTGGCTTTGGGACTTGCTGAGAGGTCTCTCTACGTCTGGTGGGTCACATTATTGTAGTAGAATTTGAGATGCCAACACAGCTTTGGATATGTGTGGTTGTGTACTGGAAGTGGTGCTGACCAAACAACACAGCACAGGCAAGTCTAAATCCTGTGCTGGAGAAAAAATAATTCACTGTGAGCAAGAGCAGGGGGGGCAATACATGAGATAACACTTTCCACCCTTGTATAGACACAATGAAATATATTGCTGCATCTCTACCCTGTTGCAAAAGGGGAACAGGGTTAGGACTGGATTTTTCTGTAAAAGGTAAGTGCTAGGCTACCTTCAAAATCCTAGCAAAACTCTAAAAATACATAAATTGGGACAGCAAGCAGAACATTTGAGGCTTGTTTCAGATAGTTGCTTCCAAGTAGGGATTGCATTATCTGTAGTTGCTCCCTGCCAGTAAAATTGGCAACATTGAAAGGGTAGGTGAGAGCCGCAGTGACACTATTGATGGCAAATTACAGAATCACATATAAAATTAGGTAAACTCAAATGTTGCTTTCATCCCTTTTGATCTTGCAGACAAGTAGATGGTAGCTTTTGAGACACCCGTGCATTTCTGAGTGTCCAGGCCACCTTCAGAGTTGAAATAGAAATACATGCTATAACCGGGGCGTGTTGAAAGCCATGACTTCATTTCTTAGAACTTTAACAGCTGTATAGCTCAAAGACAAATAACATCCCTGGCTGGTCTCTGTAATAACACAGACATCCAGAAAATGCCTGGCATTTTTTGGTTCACTACTTGGGATCAAATTCCTCTGATTTTGTTTCTCTCTGGACTAAGAACAGACTATTCTTAATGTTACAGCCCTAAGGAGAACTTTTGCATCCCACTGCAGCTTTGTTTCCACACGTGTTATATGGTCCTTGGAAAATTCTACTGCACTAGCAGTGTTTGTACAGTCTCATGCCCAGCCCCTTCCATCAGCAGCAAGTTCCTGTTGTTTCATTTGGATTTTCAAAGAAAAAAGCATCTGTTTGCTCAAAAAACAGTTGGCAGCTTTTCAGCCTAACTGCTTCCACAAAGCCCCATGGAGCTCTGTAAAGAAGCTAGTTCCCACCAAACTAATTCAGGTGCCAGTTCTGAATGCCCTGATAACTTTTTTTTTTTTTCTCTCCCCCCCTCTGCAGAAACTCTTCTGTGATGAGAATTCTTGAGCTGTCAAAGCACAGGATTTCAAAGAGCAGAAATACTGAAATGGAAAGGAAAGGAGAGTCTGTCCTAGGAGCCGAAAGAAGTGTTTTGTTTAAGCTTAGGAGTCCAAGACCAGATATGGCTCCTCTGCATATGAGCAGCAGGCAGGTAAGTGCAGATTTAGGAGACAGGGAGCTATTTAAATTCACAACACTGTTGGCATAAGAGGACTTGATATGTATTGGTCCCAAATTAGTTTAGGCAGGAAGGGAATTCAGGACTAATCTTTATGGCTAGAGGGGAGTAGAAATCAACTCGCTTTTGACACCAAGAATGAGAAGCAGGCTTATACAGTCACAGTGCGGATTTGACCTCAGGACTCTTCTGTCTCTGTCCCTTACAAAGTGTTACTGAGATTTGGGATGGGAACCCAGTGCTGGGGTTACAGGTTAATCAGCCTGAACCATTTAATCTAAACAATTGCCCAGATTACTGCAGTCTGGAAACTGATCTGATTTTTCTGGCAACTGTTCCAGCCTGATGCGGTGTTTTCTCCAGTAGGACTATTTCACCATAACGTGCTTCTCGGGCAGGCATCACGTGAGACACACTGTAAGGTCAGAATCAGCTGTGGCTGTACATGGCTGGAGTGAGTGTCTAAGCCCCTTCTAGCTGCTGCATCTTAAAAGCACTCTCCCTAGTACAGACTTCAGGTCCCTGCTTGTGCCTGCAGTCAGACCAACCCATGTACAAGTGTGTTGTTGCATCCAGTTAATTTCTCTGCTATTGCAGGTGCTACCAACAGAGAACATTGTCCAGTGCTTTGATCCAATCTACCAGTTTTAATATACTTTCTAAGGCTTTCCTGGAGATCCCTGTAGGCTGTGCTGGGCGTTGTTTTTTCTTGTCAACTGTAGTTGATTAAATCAAGAAGATGGAAATAATATAATATTTTACAGGATTCCTCTCACGCAATCCTGCATGTTTATAACCTGCCCTTCACTGCCTCACAGTCAGGTTTATCTTGAAATATTTACCCTTCTCTCACAGTCTGGCCAACTCTTCAGAGCTTTTTTCTTTTACTCCTTCATTCATGTTATTCACTGCCCAAAATTAAATATAGAGCCTTGAAGCTGAGGACTGGGTAGGAGGAAAGGCATCTGAGTGACAGAGCCTGCAGACAGAGTGTGGCTGCAGCAGAGAGTCTCGCTGCTGCTGCTGCTGCTAAATTGCTTCGATGCTTCTGCAGCCCACTGATTCTTTCAGGGGCCACTTTCCAGCAAAGCCTGAACTGCTGTTGAAAGCCACATTTCCTGCTACACAGAGCTCTCAACCAAAGCAGAAATCAAAACAAGAGCAAACCCAGTGTGGACTCTGGCAAGGATCGCCCTCTCTTCATATATAAAAGGGAAGCATTTAGCCTGACCTCATAAAAGAGAGAACTTATAGGACTGTTCTACACTTTGAAATCTTACCCTCGATGGCATGGAAACAAAATGCTGACTTGGGAATTTCAGCAGCTCATTTCACGTTCTGCTCAGCCCTCTGTACTTCCTGAGCATGAATCGGCCATTGCATCATCCCAGGAAAATGAAGGTTATTGGGTCACTGGCTGCCCTTATAATCTGCTCAGTAAGGAATTTCTCAAGGGTATAGACTAGTGCCCAGAATAACATTTAACAAGGTCTGGAAAATGATGCCTGCTACAAGCAGAGACTTTTAAAAAGTTTGCAGGAGGCCTACCGTTTGGATGAGTTAGCAGCACACCCCCTCTATAAACATCACTTAAAACAGCTGCTTCCAGGAACCACGGAGAGAAATAGCTGAGGGAGAGTCCAGATGACTTTGCTAGTAGTTTAGTATGTTTCTTAATGTATAGGCCTGTGCTAAATGGAGAGAAATCGATGTCAAGATTTTCTTGCTCCTATTTGCCTCCAGAATGTCAGCCCTCCTCTTACACAGCCACTCACTCCACATGCAAACTGCACCCTGGAGTGCAAGTATGGCTGAAACTTCATGCAAAGCAGTACTGCCTCTTCCATTGCAAGTCCAGTATATTTTCTGTATGTGCTATATATGAGCCATTTCTTTAGAGGGACAGAACAGTATCTGCTTTCTCTGAATTGTGTACCAGACTATAAAGGACAATTCAGTGGCTCTGTTCACCAGTTGGATCGCACTATTTCACCAGGGAATAGATCCCGGGATTTAAAGATACCTCCCACCCACTGGGCAAAGGCAGAGACAGGTGAGATTCAACCTACTGAGAGCAGAAAAGTGCTGTCACTGTAGAAACCCAAATATGTTGTGCTGCGCGATCTCAGGCTCCCTCTCTACTTGCTCTGGTGATGGTTTGACTGTGAGCTTGGAGGCTCTTCCCAAGCTGTTCTACAGTGCTTCTCTTCATCAGCTCTGCCCACTAGTCCTGACAGTTCCTCTATGCCTGCGTGAATGACCCACTTCTGCTGTCCTTGCAGCTGGTCACTGTGGGGGTGTTTGACTGAAAGCATTTTCTGCTCACATTCTCTTTGCCCGCAGGAGAGAGGTGAGTTGATGAGGAAGTTATTGTTCTTCTCTAGGAAGTGTTTCTAATTTCTCCCATTTGTGTCTTGTGATATCAGCTGATCCTATGCCTAGAGAAGCTGCTGCTTGTGCCCCATCACTTGATCCCACACCACAACTACTGGTTCACCTCTTCTTCAGCAAGCAGTGCTTAACTGTATCACAGTTTTTCTTCAGGCGAAGTGTGAAACTGCAAATATACTAGTGACCACAATTCCATACAGCATCCTTGTACTACATAGACAGATGAAATGTCTATAGACAGAATGATCAAAGCTTGAAAATGTTTCTGGAATAACTTTTGGTTAACAAGCCCACTTTTATAATGGGTAACATATGAGAACAAAAGGTGCAGGAGAACATCGCCTTTGGAAAACGGAGCTTAATACAAAATTATATATTGCATATTGTTTAAAAAAATGGTGTAAGTAGTGCTTAACTGTGATTAGAAGAAATCTAAAACATCTGCAAGAGCTCTTAAATAAACCATGGAAAGTGGGAAGAATTCAACAAATGTTGGGAAATGAAACAACAAAGAGCTGGGGGGAATTTATGTATCTGCCTGAATATGCAAAGCTTTCCCCCATACTTGTTGTCATTACTGCTAAGCAGAAATTATGCTTTCCCTAGTTCATTGTGCAAAACTTCCATTAACAATATATAGCCCTCAAGCCTGAGACCTGAATTTCTTTTACCATTGAACTACATGACTCTTGGCAATTTTCTCTCTGTTTTCTTACTGAGTGTGATATTAGCATTCTGTTTTCTCGGAAAAGGGAGAGATTTTGGGCTAACTTGGGCAAAAAGTTGATTTGGCATCACTTCTAAACTGTTGTTAAATATAAATGATGACATAATTTGAAAAATGGGATAAATTTAAATGCTAATTCCGCCTCCTGTTAGATTATCTTTTAACTTATTTACTTTCTCTCTATTTAGATGCCCTAAATACATTTGGGTGAAGTAGATCAACCAATGAACATCACCTTCTTTAAACATCCCTTAGAATAGCCAGCAATTCTGATCCAACACAACACTTACCCAGACTTAATCAGCAGCACAGCTGGGCACTATTCCTGCCCCCACCCCCACTTCTTGTGGAAAGAGTTCTACCCACATTCTAAGATCCACAGAAGCACAAAAAGTAGAGCCAGTGCCCATCAGGCATGTGGACATAGGAAAAAAAAAAAAATTTTCATGTACCTGTGGAGAACTTTTCCTATTACCAGGGGAAAGGTTTCTTTGCTTGTTTTAAATTAAAAAAGTAACCTTCTTCAGAAGTCTAAGGTAAGTAAGATTGGAGGAAGACACCTGCTTTGGCACAAAACACTGAGCTGCATTCTGGGAATGGTCAACAAAATAATTTCTCTTAATTTAGTTTTCAGAACGTTGCAGGCATCTCTGCTTAAACCATTTTTTNTCTGATCCAACACAACACTTACCCAGACTTAATCAGCAGCACAGCTGGGCACTATTCCTGCCCCCACCCCCACTTCTTGTGGGAAGAGTTCTACCCACATTCTAAGATCCACAGAAGCACAAAAAGTAGAGCCAGTGCCCACCAGGCATGTGGACATAGGAAAAAAAAAAAATATTTCATGTACCTGTGGAGAACTTTTCCTATTACCAGGGGAAAGGTTTCTTTGCTTGTTTTAAATTAAAAAAGTAACCTTCTTCAGAAGTCTAAGGTAAGTAAGATTGGAGGAAGACACCTGCTTTGGCACAAAACACTGAGCTGCATTCTGGGAATGGTCAACAAAATAATTTCTCTTAATTTAGTTTTCAGAACGTTGCAGGCATCTCTGCTTAAACCATTTTTTAAAATAAAATCTGTTCAGAACAGTATTGCGCAGAGGCACAAGACACAGGAAGTGCAACGATAGAAAGCTCCTTCCCTTTTTCCCTCACCCAAATTCAAACTACACTGTTATAGTTTTTCTCATTCTTGCTATGTTTGGCTGGGAAGCAATCGCTCTCACCATGAAAAGGAAACAAAATAGGTGAAATTTCTCAGTTGTGATAACCTGCAGCATTAGCTGTGACAGAGAAAAGGCAAGGTCTTCCTCATAAGTATTTTCTTTTTCATGTGACTGCTTCTGGTGTCTAGTCTCTCATTTGAGACTAATTTGAGTACATTTGTGCTACTTTGCTGTGAGAAATCCAGCTCTACAAAGGAAAGAAATTAACACCAAGTTTATGTATTCCTTCTTGTCAGGATAACAGAGGTACAAATCATTGCTGTGATAAAGCAGGCAGAGATTAATTTTTTACACAAAAATGAAATTGCTAACCCTTTTCTCCATTGTCAGAATCATGGGGACTGCAGTACCACACAGTACACTTCCTGAGTCCTTCTTTGGCTTATCTGCTGTGCCCGCAGTGAAGCACTGACCACTGCAAATGGCCTTTGACTGCTAACTTGGATGCCAGCAATTGTCACCTTGCAGCACTGGGGAGCTCTGCAGAAGCTGTGAAACCTTTCCAGAAGCAGTCTTGCTCCTTCACATGTGCCAACAGACGGAGCTTCTGGCGCAGGTTCAGTTGCACTACTGCTGAAGGAGCCTCCTCTGGCTGTGACATCGGGACTTTTCATGCTGTTATCTTAATTTAAAAAAAAAAGGGGGGGGGGAGGAGAGCAACTACTTGTAGTTCTTGCAGTAAAAATGCAGCATCGAAAAGGTTCGCTGATATAATGCAGTTCTTGTGCGCGGTGATGAAAACTTGCTGTTACTCAGGCACGTATGCGTGAAAGCATTTTGGTATGCTGAAGCAGTACCATATTTGGCCACTTCTCTTCATAGTCCCTGTCTAGTTGCAGAGGAGGCTTTTGCGTCCTGATACCGTTCCAGGACTGCTGCGAAATCTGCATTAGAAAGCTCTGCTTTCAATCTTCAGAGCTGTCAAGCAACTTTAAAGAGATGCTGACTGTTTTGAAAAAGAAACAGGAAAAAAAGACTTTCAAAACAACTGAAGTCAGTCACTATGTGCTTCTCTCCCACCCAGCTAGTAAAACAGTTTTAGGGGCTGCTGCAAATGACAGTAGTGCATAGTAATCTCTGAATTATCTGAGCCTCAAGATACTTTGCAGTTTGTGCAGCTAAACTCTTCTTAAGAGTTGTAATTTTTTCCATCATTGATTTGAGTGTATAGGCTTCTTTCCCAGGTAAATTTGGAGTGTAAAGAAAAGAGGGAGTCATTCAGCAATAGCAGTTTGTCATAGAGGAAAGCCTGGAGCAGCAGTGTGGCACGTCGAATGGTTTTGAGGAAACAGCTCATTGGGATCACCAAATCCCTGAGGAAATTAGGGTGCATGCTAAGAAAGAGAGCATCCTATTGTGGATCTCAATAACAAAAGGAGAAAATTCAGAATTTAACTACAGCAGTCAAAGCTTTCCATGCTAAAAAGGGTAAGAGATGGAGACAGAGCAGAGCAAAGTAAGTAGCAAGTGTATATCTATCTGCTCATCTGCCCCTAAAATCTAATGGAAAGCAAAACTGGAGACTAAGAAAATCTCATAGACTATTTTTTTATGCTTAATAGACCAAGTAATTTCCCTCAGTAATTTCATGAGATGTCTCTTTAAAAGTCATGTTCAGCTTTGGAAATAAATGTCTACTTGCCAGTATTCATACCAGCCACATTTCTAGTAGCTGATTGCTATTTATTGGTTGCTGGAGTTCCCAGGGGCCCCAGTTGGCTTTCTCCAAGTGGATAAAAGTAGACTGTTTTCTTGAAAGAATGGGAGAGATTTGACCATGAAGAGAGATGTCTCAGTTCTTTGCTCCAGGGTACAGCACTGGGAAAGGTGTCCCTGGCTGGGACTATACTCCCATTATGATGCAAACCCTTCTCAGCCCTCTGGAACTACATACCTCAGTCAAGCCTGGTGGGTTCTCAGCGCAGGCTGGTGTCACACCTCAGGCAGCAGCAATTCCACATGTTTCAGAGGAAGAACAAAGAAATCTTTTGGTGATTTCTCCATGAGCTAAATGCAGGTAAGTACATTTGACTCCCTCCCTTTTTTGAGGGCTAGTTCTGTGCTGTCATCTGTGATTCACAAGGAAGGAGAACAGCAATTTAACATGGTTCTCATCTGCACTGCTAACCACCTGCAGTAGGAGTTCCCCTGGCTGAGTCAAAAGTACAAGGTACTGGTAGCTTCAGTGTTACCCCTGAAGAGTTTTGGCCCTCATAAGAACCATGGAGTTGAAAAGGCTAATGACTTTTTTTGCTTTTCTACCCCTAAGCAGTTTTGAAAGCCTCTGGCTTCCAACAGTAGATGATGTAGTCTGGTGCTAGGGAGTAGCTTTCCAAGAAGATTCTGCACCCTTAAAGACCTAAAAGATGCACTGGGCCTATAAAAGCACTGTTTGAAGGGCTGGGGGTTCTTGGTTGGTTTGGTTTTCTTTAAACTAAAAAAAAAAAGCTACACAGAGTGATCCCTTCAGACATAGGGAAAGGCTGACTGAAGAAAAAGGATTTCTTATTTCACCATAGAAAAGGTGTCTCATATTATCCTGTCATCTCATAGCAACGTTCAGTTTTGTGGCCATCTAATTTTGAACCTGCCACTTCAATGAAACAAACATTTGTAAGATTGCTTTGTTATTCAGGTAGATGCATAGAATAGATCTGAAACCAGGTTATATTTCTTACATAGAAATGCCAGCAGCGTTGGGAAATTTCCAGTAATGTGGTGCACCAGTGCAGAAGTCTTCAATTTCAAACACTCATTTCCCAGCCTGGAGGCAGAGTTGGTGACAGAGCTGTGAGCAGTCTGGTCTGACCTTGCACTACCCAGTCTGATACAGACGCTCCAGGATGTGCTGCACAGCTCCATGCTGCTCTGCCAGGAGACTGACCTGCCTTCAGGCTTTGAAGGGGAAGAGTATAGAAGCAGAGGGCCCGTCATGTAAGACTTCAATACTCTTCTGTCTTTACAAGAAACAAAAGGGTGGTGCCTCGGACTGAGGGATACGCTGTATCTTGGCCTAGTGTTATCATAGGCTAGCACTTCTGAAAGTACAATGGTACATTTGAATGAGTCTTCATAATAGCTATTGCATTCTGAGAAAATTCCCAGTCTTTGCCTTGAAGCATGAAAAACTTACTGTGTTAGAGTTTTTTAATCTTTCCATATTTTGTAACTAAATATTTAATGAGTTTCTTTTTTGTAAAAAGCTGGGGGGTGTTCTTTGTATTCTGGCAAAGTTCCAAGCTGAATAATTGCATTCTTAATTCTCACCACATTTCTTCCCCTCAGCAAGAGTGGTGTAGTGTGGTGCTCTGCATCTAGCTCTTCAAGTGTCAGCACGTCAGAAGTATTGCTTCTAGTGCAACAGTTCTAGCATGCAAAGTGTGCTAGAATCAAAGGAATTGAAAAAGCATCATTGAAAAAGCATTGTTTTTAATCAATAAATATCCTACAGTTTGAACCAAGATTTTTCATCCCAAGGTGTTTCAGAGTTCCCCATGGCAGGGCGAGGAGCTGCATTCTTTTTAGGTTTCCCAAAGAGACTTGCTTCTCTCTGCTAACATCTTATCACAGCACCGTAAACAAACTGATCAAAGCTGTAAACCCTTCCATACAGTTCTCTCCATTCCATTCCTTTTATGTGTTCCTATAGATGCATTCAATGTCAGTGGGGACTTTCCTTGTCTCTTTTCAGAGTAGATCCTTTGATTTTACACTGGTCTAGATTCTAGAGGGTTTTCCAGGGATGTGAGTATGAATCTGAAATGGAATGACACCAACTAATTCTCCTGCAGAAGAGGGATCCCAGTGGACCATGCTGGACAGTCAGCTTGCCATTTTGTTTAATGTTTGTTCATATTTTTGAAAGTTCAAAGCAGCCTCTAATTTGCACTCATGTTTTTATCTCTGCAGATAATTGTAGGTAAACAGGATTGAAAAGGACATCCCAGCCCAGTGCCATTCTATCTAGGCAACTATGCTGGAAGCATTTCTACAGCTTGCTAGATGTCTACCAGGTCAGTGTGAGGGAATTGACTGCTGTATTAGTATTACTCAGGAGTGTCCCTATTTCTACTTGCCAAGGTTTGAAAACTTAACCTGGAGGCAACAGTAACGAACTGAAGCTTGCTGCCTACCAGACAAGGCTGTTAAGCATACCTTTATAGAGGGATGATACAACACCAGTAGGATCGCGATAAAAATAACGCTAAGTTATCTAAACTAATCCCTTGTCAAATCCCCTAGATCCTTTAGGCAATGTGTGTGCAGTTAAGATGTTAATTGGTATGGGAATGTGTTGGGTAAGTTAACAGCAGTTATTGCTGTTGGAGATAGACTTATCCACAGCTCAATAACACACTTTGTCTGGCACTCACTGGTGTCAAGTGCTTCAAATGTGTTCCTGGGGGCAGCAGCCACCTCATGTGCCAGCTACAAGTGCTACAGGCTACTGATTGCGTGTTTCCTCTGTTGAGATGTGTGTGCTTTCTGCCAGGACTAGGGGATATACCTACCCCAGTACCACCAATTAAGAAGCCATGAAATTCCTGGTTCCCTGCTTTTTAATTTTCAGACAATATGTTCCAGACCACAAGGCTAGGAATTCAAAGCAAGGAAAATTCCCCACCCCTGTAAGAATGGATAGTTTGGGAACATAAATAAGTTTGGAATGTCTAGTTTTGATTGCAAGTAGCCAGATGGTTTTGCTTCCTTTCCCTGACTCTTCACACCAACATTAGTCATCTGGAGGACCATAGGAGTGCAAATGTGCCAAAATGGAATAATGGCCATTTTGGGGTAAGATTGTTGGCAAGATGTTCAACCGGCATAAACTGAAATGGCTTCATTAGAGTCACCTGAACACAGATTGTGCTGGTTTATGCTGTCCTGGAGACCTGACCCACTGAATCAATCCTTTAGTACCTGCTCTTGAAAGAGATAAGGAAAATGTAAACCAGATTTTGGAAAATACAAAGATGAAATCTGTTCAAGCCCCCATGTTATCAGTGAGGTTCAGAGGAAAAGTGCAGAGCCACTGGCCAAACTCAGTAACTCCCGTTTCCTTGACAGGCAGAAGCAGTTTCAATAACAAACATAGCCATGCAACTTTGTGGTGCAGCACAACATTCAAACATCAGGCCCTTCTGCACTGACCAAGTGTACCCCTCACTTAGCACAGCTGATGGCTTCAGAAAGGCATTGAAAGCTACAGAGAGTTTCCTCCCAAGGAGCTGGTTTGCTGTGACACTGTTTAATAACAATTATGCTTATCAGCATGTTCCAGTTCCCCTGCTCCTTCTCATATGTTGTCATTTGCCAGGTTGGGACTCTTTCTTTGTGGTTAGCAGCTAGTTTGACATTGCAAAGTCGCAATTAGACAATAGAGCCGGCAGCGCTGCATTTAGAGCAGTCTGTTCAGATGTGGGAGACATTGCTTCAAATTCCTGGCTGGTTCCATTACTGCAGGGACTTAAAACTGAGTTTCCAATGTCAGAAGTCAGCAGCTATTCCTGGGTAAGTATCAATGGCTGATCTCAGGAACAGGCATGTAAATATAAACCACGAGCTCAGCAACACAGTGTTATCCTGCAAGAAATGTCAAATAATCTGAAAAAAACATCTTTTTCCTTGCTCATGTCTGCAGGCCAGACAAAGCTTGGGGCTACTTAATCATGCAATCTGCACTACCATCTGTTGCTATGAAAGTTCCTGTAATGTTTGGTTTCTATCCTGCACGGGAATCCAATATTCTTAAACTGCACTGGAATTGATGTGAACAAAGGCAGGAGGCAACTTCTTAGTGGGTAAAATTCCTATAGCCAGTAAGCACAAAACTGGGTGAAATCACATGACCAATGTGGAAAGTTAAACGTGTGTTAAAAGCTACCGTTCAGCTTTACTAGCAATACAGCCAGAATTCTCAGTTTAAGTAATAGGACACGTATATCTGAAAACTATAGTTTGGTGAACTAAATTATTCCAGATTCAAGAATGTCTTGGAATTCTACAAATCATACCATCTTTTTTTTTTGATAGCTCAAATAGCATACACCCAAAGATTGTCTTTCATTAATACTTCGGCAGCTAGCGTTCCAGTTGTGCTCTTGCCTCACCAGCAGAAATCCATCAGTGACAGTTATCACCACAATTTTGTGGGCACAATCAGTCCACAGTAGGATAATAAGTTTTGCAATAATAAGGCATATGTGTAATGCTGTTGCCAGGTGAGCCGCCAAGGCAGCTTTAAAATAGCTCCAGAATAGTGGCTTTTCATTAAAGCTCTGTTTTCTAGCTCATTCCGATGACCAGAAAGAAGCACTCCAAAACTTACATCATCTTGCTGTCTGCCAGATCCTGTTTACTGTTGCCACTTGCCTCTTGAACAGCCAAACCTCAGTCCTCTTCAGTAGTTGGTGGTGGCCACCAAATGACTACGTGGGGAGCTAGGAAAGAGGCATTTGAAAAAAAGAGCTACTCAGGTTGCCTAAAAATTCTCTGCCTGTCCTGGAAAATTCTGTCAGCTGAAGGTTTTGGCAATGCCTGTGTTGTGCTTGGGAAGCTTGGGTAGTTGAATTTAAACCACAGCCTCAGTTCTATCTCCGTCTGAAGCAGAATGGTGATAAGAGGAAGAAGTGTTTGCCAAATGGAGCAAAACCCCCTTAATTCTAAGTGGCGGTGTACAGCAGGAACAATCTGTTCTTTGATGCATATCTTTTGTCAAAACGTGATTGAATCAGTTATTTTTTCATTTTTTTTTATTTCTAATATTCCCAGGAACTATTGCAGTAATGAACAGGGGTTTATGGCATTCTGACATACAGCAGGCACGCTGGTGTGTGTTTACTGAAGTGCATGGCATTAGGATGCTCGGTGTAATGCTGATGAGACTAAAGCATTGCACTCGTGGCGTCTTGAGCTTACAGGGTCAGTAACGTCAGATGATCCCTCTCTTCCCACTCCTGGCTGCTGTGGATCCTGACTGTTGCAACATTCAGGCAGTTTTGAGATCTGGGATTTTATTGTTCTTTTCTAAATAATCAGGCCAGCCCTGGGGATCAGAATTTATCCTGCTGTCCTTGGCATTGATGTGGCAAGGTATTTGCAATGATGGATCAGAAATATCTACATATATATATACACACTCTCTCTTGGGAGGAGGCAGAGTATCTTTATTCATAAGTAATACATTATTTTGCAGTTGATTCCTTTATGAAAGCCTGCCCATGATGGAAAAATTCTTCTGGTGAGGTTCTTAAACAGAGATTTATTTTTTTGATGGAAGTTAACTGAGGTTGTGATTCCAAAGGCCCAGAAACACTGTGTGTAATGAAACTTTGGCAAAGGCGGTTTATATGACTCTGGCACAGAGAAGCTTGCATCTATAAAAGGCAAGATCTGTCCTTTGTTTATTCCCTAGTAAATCAGTGAAGTATGTCATGGTATTTTAGCATCAACTTAGCATATTTTATTTTCCCTTCTAATTTATGGGCCAGTGGAAAATAGAGATTGACCAAGTTGACTAATGACTTAGAGACTGTTCATAAAAAAGACTGGAAAGCAGTTTCTCAGCTGTACAGACAACAGGCAGCACAGTGCATTTATGATGTCGTATTACAAGCTTCATGTGCCACAAGAAAGCTAAACATGATTTAAAGTCACACTAGCAAGCAATAAATTTGAAACGGCATTTAAGCACAAGGGAAAAATCAGGCTGCATGTACATGAGAGAAATTACTGATATGGACAAGATATTATTGACATCTAATGGTACTGAAGGTTTCTCTGCAAACAGTCATCAGAAGAATGGTACAGCACTGACTGCATCACCCATTTGCACTATGCACTGCCAGTGGGACACAACATATATCTTCATTAGCATTTTAATTTAGATCAGGATTGTAGTTTTGATGTGATTCTCTCTGTTAACCTTAGTTCCTGTGCTTTTGTTTGTATTGTTGGGTGGCCTTGAGGCACACAAAGTAGGTACCTTTTAGGTAAAACCAGAAGATGTGGTCAGAGCACAAATAGGCATTCAGTCCACACGAGACAAGACAAAGTCTGAAATAAAACTCCCTAAAGCGTATTTAGGGCAAACTCTGGTCCTTAGTACCAAATGACTTGCTTTACAAATCTGTTACTTTAACCTCACTCTACTTGCTAATGTAGATACAATTGTACTTGACTATCAGTACACACATATATGTGCGTATGTAAATATACAAATAGCTTCCACTGGTCATGCTTTCGGATTTATTGGGTTGGCTATCTAGGTAGCACAAGTCAATGCCATTTCACTGAAACCTGCTACTACTAGTAAATACTATTTCCTAAATATTACAGTAGCTTTATAGTCAGCTAAATGTGCCAGCTGCCGTCCCATGTTCTTTAAAATATGAGCTGCAGCAAGCACAAGGATGGATAGCTGGAGCTGTTCTAAGTAGCAGGATCCCCAGTCCTAAAGCTCAGGAAACCTAAATTCAAAGATTGTGGTTGGCAGAGAAATATGTGTTCTGATTGATTCTTTGCACTTCACCTTAATAGGGCCAGCAGATTGCACAGATGTCCAGCTCTTTGTGTGGACTGAAATGAGCAGTTCAGTATACTGTTTCTTCAATCTCTCGCTAAAATACTGATTAAATGGATTAATTGCATGAAAAAGGAACACCATGATTAAACGCTGTCACAGGAATACTAGATGAACCTTCAGAAGGAATAAAAGTATATTTCCCTATTAAGGGACATATTAAAATTAGAGCTCACAGAATGGGATTTTAGAAATAGATGAGTTAATATTTGTCATTAGTGCCTAGTTATGTGAACGAGAGCACATTCACTGTTCTTTAAAAGGGAAGTTAACATTGACAAAGGAAATGTGGGAAGGTGTGAGACCACAATTTAAAAATGGGATTAATGACAAAAAACTGCAGTCTTGCTTTCCCTGAAACTTCCCACAACAGCAGGTTTGGAGGATACCTGTTTAACTTCAGACATAATCTAACTTGCTCAGACATTTACAACTTTTCCACTCAAACTACTATGGAGAAATACCTTCAAAAAATAATTTCAGACAGGAAGAGAAAGGAAGTGGTCAAAATGAAAATTTCCATCATAGTATTTTGCTACAGTTCTGACTCTGTCATTGTCTAGGATGAAATTTCAAATACTCCCACTATAAGAAGGGTAATGTGAGACAGTGTTCACTCACTTCCTTATTCAGCTTGAGAGAGCAGCCAGAAGCTCGACCCAGAGAGAAATCCCAAGTATGGCTATGAAATCGTATCTGCCAGGACTGACTGCAGCTGTGAGCTCAGCCTGATGCTTTTGCCTCTCTTCAGAAGCTGCCTGCCAAGACCTATCACTCACACTGGTATCCTAAAGGCAAGATGGAGGGCTGTGCGACTCTTGGCTGTCTCACTAAGACTGAATTCCATCAAAGGATGCTGTTCCCTTATGTGCACATGTTTGCCGTTCGCTTGCTTTGATGATAGTGTGAGTTGCCATTTGTGGTAGCTGTTTCACTTGTGTTAAAATAAACACCGAATTACGTACGCAGCTTTAATGCAGGCAGGCACTCCTTTAGCATTCAGAGAGGGGAGAATGCGCAGGTGGAATGAACCATGGCTGGTTCCACCATAGCAATTGTTTTGAACTGGGAGTGATTTCCAGGGATGCTCTAACATCTGCATGTTCCTGTGCTAATTATAAAAAAAAATTCCTGCATCTTCTCAATCTGGAGAAGTGTGAAGTCATGGACACCCTGGGCCTAATTCTGAAGTAATTTACCCAAGCATAATTGGACATAATTGAGCAGAAGTCTGTGAAGTCATCCTGGCATGAAATGGCTTGTGAGATCAGAATCAAGACTTTCCCCTTGTCATTAAGGCATTTTAACTGGAGCTACTTCTGATCAGAAGAAAAGTAAACTAAAAACAGCAACAAAACTCTGCCTCAAGAAAACATCCTGAAAGATTTGGATTTCTTTTTCTACCTTAGGAAAGAATGAGCTTATTTCAAGTTTAGACCAGGGAGAGTCTGCTTCTGAATCAAGTGTTGGACCTCCTCCTCTCCACTATGAGTTCCAGTCAAGTTACCATTTGCCTTAGGTGACATTTGGCTAAATGCTTAAAGATCAGTCCATAGTCTAGATGTGATTATTGGCTATGCAAGGGAATTGCATTTTGGAAACATGAATACAGTTTTCTTGCCGGTCTCTTCCTGCTAGTGTAAAACTTGCATCCCATTTCTATGTATTGTTCCTCTTTTACAGAATCCAATATGACTTATAAAAGCTTCTACTCTTTTTCAGCAAGCTTTTGCTGAACTTCTGTGCTCTTTCTCAGAATGGTGCTTTTATTTCTTCAGTGGCAACAGTCATGGTTGTGCACTTTCTGAGAGATGGTCACCCTTTCAGGAGCAGCATTGAGTCCTCTCTGCTTGCTATCCAATGCTATCAAAACCAGTGTTAGCATTCCAGTGGCCCTAGATGCTCCACAGTAATCAGCTGAATCCAAGACAGGTCAGGTCTTCAGGACAGAGGCCATTTTAACTCTTGATCTGACTGTAAGGGCCTTGGAGCCACACAGCACAGGCCGCATTGCATAATACAAATGTATGTACTGCACAAACCAATATTAAAATAAGTGCTTTAAAGCTTTTTGAATACCCCTAGCAAATCTGTTTGGTTTAGCTAGAATTACCAGCCAAAACTGAGATGGGGAGAAGAAAATTCAGAATACCAGGACTTGCTAAAAGTCAGAAGGTAAGCAGGAAGCTGCATTTGAAGGTGAATCTCAGTGCACGTTTCCAGGCCACCATTTTACCTACTAGCCTAAGTATAATCATAGATGTGTCATTCTCAACTACAGGGTTTTTTCTGTTAACTACTCCAGTGCCTTTTTTTGAACAACTGTTTCCTCAGTCAGGACAGCTCCACAGTTTGGATGGAAAGCCACTCACAAGTGTATCCCAACTGCAGCTGTGGTAATTAAACCCAAATAATTAAGACGTTCATGAGTGGCATGTGAAACCTCTGGAAACTGGCAATAATATATTTTTTTTTTTGCATGCAGGCTCACATCACAGTGGGCTAGAAGCCAGAGCTGCTGCATGTTTGCGTGCGTGCGTGCATGTGTGGAGAGCTCACTTTGGCTTTTTCAGGGAGGAACAGATCAGTATGCAAATGTCAGCTTTCTAATTAAGCCCTACTTTCGTGGGTTATTAAACAAACAAAGAACCCACAAAATAAACCACAAAAATATTTTTAAATGGTATTACCAACTTAAACTATTTTTTGAGACTGTCACGTTAACTTGTATACCAAACTTTCAGCAGATGCAATTTAAATGCTGTTATTAACCACTGTACAACTGTATTTATATTGGAAATTGCATTTGACCCTTTCTAAGAGCTTCAGATGTGTGCTCACGCTCAGTCCCATGGTGCTATGGATACACTTGAAACTACAGAAATGTTGTTTAATTCTTCCATTTAGCTTATGAAATCTCTGTGGATTCAGTGTGCTGGACTTTAGCCCAGACTTTAATATTCAGTCTGAAGCCTTACAGGGAGAGTTCTGGAGAATGCTTTTGGCATTGACAGACTTCTTTCTTACCTGCCCATATTAGACCAAAGAAACGCTGGCAAAAGGTATGACTCAGGCACTCTGAAAACTCCAGAGTGTAAGAATGTTGGATATATTCAACCCAGTCATGGTGTAAAAAGGAAGGGAAAAAAAAAACAAACCTCTTAATTCCCTAGAGTCAAGGTATAAATCATACAAGAAAGTTCTTGTCAGCAAACTGAGAGGCTAATTTCATGAATTATGGAATAGCAAGACTCCCTTCCTTACTTAAGTCTCTCTTCTAAGATATAACTTTATCCTCCACATCAACTGAAGTCTTTAGCTCCTGCAAGTAGAAAGTTAGCTGGTAGACCTGAGGAGGGTTAATCTCAGCAACATAAACAGGCAAAGCCTGATTTTTCCTTCCAAGCATTTCCTAGACTCCAATAGTAAAATTCTAATAGAAAGAGCCTATTTAGTGGTGTTAACTAAAATAAAGCTATAGAAGACGATTGACTCATTTCCTAGGACCAGTAGGAGTACCCTACTGCAGTGATCTTGGTAAAGAACAATGGGCTAGAGACCGAAGCTTTCCTTTAAAAAAAGCTCTTAACCCATAACCATTAAAGTTCCCTTTTCTTAACCCAACTGCCAGGACCCAAGGAAGAGGCAAGAAAACAAAAAGGTAAAAAAAAAACCCAAAACCACAAGAAGTAGGTCTGTTATCAGTAACACAGCTAAAAACCTCAGCCCTAATCTAAATCCAGAAAGACACTATTTTTATAGAGTGCTTTGGTCACATGCAGCGATTTCCTAAACTGGAGACAGGCATTATATCCCTGATGAAAGATTTGAAACACTGAAAGCCCTTATTTTTTCCTTTGCATGAGTTCAGTCTAGAAACATACTGGGCTTGTTAGAGCCTGCATCACCCAGCAGAATTGCAGCTGCGATGAGCCCAGGGGTGCTGCTCACATTCTTGAGTGCCATCTGCTGGCACCTTGTCTGTTACCTCCACCGGACACATAACCTGTGATCCTCCCAGAGGCTGTTCAGGATCCTACCCTCCTGAGACAGAAGGCTACCCAAGGGTAAAAATGGAGCTGACCTGTCCCCACGCAAACTTTGGACCAGAGGCCCTGAGCAGCAATGCTATGGTGATGGAAAAGTAGTACATGTAGCACTGGACTATGTTTTGCGCAGAGCAAGGTTGAACGCATTGTGTGGTGCTACTTTTAAAACTACTAAAAGAGAGAACGCGGAAGGCTGATAGGCCTTTATCTAGTCAGAGATGTTTGCTTGCCTCGCTCGAGAAATATGTGAGTGTGTTGCTATTTTCACATAATCCTCTTAACTTCTTTTTTCTTTTTAGATACTGTAAGTCACACTACCTCTTTTACTTTCAGTCAGTAAATTGTGTGTGGGCATATTTGGACACAACTGTTTGTAAAATTGCACTTTATAATGAAAAAAACCTCTGTATTTTGCTGTTAAAACTCTAGCTTACCCTACATTTGCAAGATTTTTTTTTATTCCATAACTCTACAGCTACCAGAGAGTGATTCTCTTCTGCACGGATACTGTTTTTAGTAATCCTAATATACTATAGAAAAACTTTATTTTTTGTTGGTCCTGATATGAGGCAAATCTTTACTCAGATTTGTACAGTGGGCAGTAGATAAATACCTGATATTATTCCAATGGTTATTCTACCAACTCTGAGGAGCCATCACTGTTGTTTCTAAACTAGCCAATTAGGTGAATATAAACTTGTGGGTCGTCATATTGTTCTGATATCAGCAGGTAATTTAAGTACAACTTTTTGAGCTGCCACACATGATCAAAACTCTCTGAAATTTCAGGACCTCTGAAGTGAAGATTATCCAACTTTGCAGGAAATAGACACAGTCAAGTAAGTTACTCCAGAGCAGAGAAAGGAAAGAAAGCTAGGCTGATAGCCACTGTCTGAAGTTTATACAGAACAAATCATGAGATTTCTACATCTGGTATTCAAAATCTTACCTCAGCTGTTATTTCCGTGCGGGCAAATGTCTCAGAGGTGACTCCAAGTGAGCTGGATTCTGGGCTCTGCTCCTTGCAAGGCATATTTTATCTGGCTGGGGGCTTAGACAGGCAAGCAGTGGCTTATTTCACTAAAACAAGGCAAGGACACACCTCACTAAAGCCTCGTAAGCCACGATTGTTCCTGCCCATCTGCCAAAGCCTACTGCTCTCATGACAGAGCTGTCAGAAAGGAACAGGTTGTGCTTGAGTCCTTCCCTTGCACAGGTTGATATCTTCGCTCCATCAACTTTCAGTTTTGTGGCAAACTAAGATAGATTACATACTGGAGCCACTGAAGAGCAGGGACATCTCTTCTCTCCCGCTCTCTATGCTGTGGGGTCTGTGAGTGCTGGCATGGAATCAGGGCACTTGGATGGGGCTGATAATGTTTCAAACCGCTGTGGTGAGAGTCTCTGGCGTGCAGTCAAAGCCTGTGGAGCCATTTCACAATCTTCCTGTGCCACTGAGCTCTGATCTTTACAACAGCACAATAGTCTACTTTATCTGTACACATTAGAAAGATTTTGTGGCCGATACTGTATAATACAACCCATATGTTGCTGAGCAAAATGGCGCTTTCAGTGCCCTGCCCTTGTGGGTTTTGGCATGCAAGTCTTTCTGTGTTAATGCTGTTGCATCCCCCACTATGCAGGCAGGTGCGTAAAGGCCTTGGTGTTTACTCACAGCCCATGTAGCCCAAGGTGCCGCCGCTGGTAGCTCCAGGGTCAGGGTGTGAGGGCAGTGCGGCCCGGCAGCCATGGTGCACCCAGCCTCCAGGGTTCCTCAGTCAAATGCACGGTTATTTCTGCTGGTGAAGAAGGGATTTGGCCGCAGAATTACCTCAGTCCAAGCTTGAATCAAAAAAAGGTTTGAAACCTTTTTTTCTCCCAGACTTTTTCTCCCTTTTGAGAGGTAAAAACAGTCTTTGCTGGGCCACAATTTCCTCCTGCCTTTTGCACCCCTGCTTGACTGGATTCGGGGATTCTCCCTCCCTTTTGGGGGTGGGAGTGGTGCAGAAACCACCAGAGAAAAAGGATGTGTGGGGATCCTTACCAGCCCATGCCCCTCCAGCGTGGCTGCTGGAGAGCGAGGAGGGGACATGGAGGATATTGTGCCCCTTTCTCACCTCAGGACTGTGCTATGGCCAGGGCTGCCTCCACCTGCGTGGCCCCTCCATGGCATTTGGCGAGGCCCCAAGGCAGTGGGGCTGGCTTCTCACCAGCTGACAGGCCTTCTCTGCAGTTTTCAGCTCTTGAGGAAGCCCTTCAAGCTTGGCTGACCTGTTTCATCCTCGATCCCTGGCATTTGGGGTGTCCCTGTGAAGAAATGAGAGAAAGCCCTTCCAGCTCACTTCATGGAGGCCGTACACCTAAAATGGCTGCCGTGGAGCAGGGCTGGTTTTGGCCCAACAGCCCAGATGTATCAGCCTGAGAGGATCAGGGTAGGTTTCTGATTTATAAAATGCTATACTGGGATTTCTGTATGTGGTGGCAGGTGCTGTTAACACTTTTAGTTGCTACTGGGTCAGAGCTGACTTACTAACAAGTTTTTCCTAAGCCCAGGCCCACCTCTAGGCAGATCCATATTCTACAAACCGAGCACAAGATGGAGGCCATTTTGAAGGTGTCCCATACATGGCTAACTTTATTTTTTATGTAATTTAACAGGATAAAGAGCATGAAGAAACAGCAGCACACTGCTCAGTAAAGTTACTACACGAGGCTGCTGCAAGAGGGAAAAGCTGCTGCTCTTTTCTCTGGCTGAATGTCTGTTATTTACCGTAGAGCAAACGCAGGCCCCTAAGGAAGGAGCACAGCAGACACCAAACTGGCAAAATACAGAAGGTAAGAATAAAAGGAAAACATGAGATTGTCTCTCAGATGCAGAGCTGTTTACTGCTGCCTAGTTTACCATGTGAAAATGGGGTATTTATTGCTCTTTTCTGTTATAAATCCCGCCTCAGTGCACCAGCAGAACTAATCAGGTCTCTGCTTGGAATTTGTGTGAGGAAGACTTTTTTTCCCTGCTCTGTGACTTGTTCTATTACTTCTAGGCCAGAGCTGTTTCTTGCACGCTCACTGTAAATGCTGGAGGGGTGCTGACCTACACTGTCCCCAGACTTCCAGAGTACAAGCATACTTCAGGAGTGCAGGATTTGTACCTTAGCAGAAGTTCTCACAGAAACAAACTCATTGTTCTTTGATTATGGTCCCTGCATATAACAAGCTGTAACAGGCTGGCTGTGGATACCAGAAATTCTCCACCCTCTTAACAGGTGTTGATCTAGTTAAGGGAGGAATAGTTAATTCATTTTGCAGACTCCTATTGAGGCAGGTGTCTCTAATTATTACACATAAGTTACATAAGGAAAAAAGGAGCGGCTTTCTGAAGGTAGAAGATACGTAGTTTCCTGAAAGAGAAAGCCGAGAAGAGAAAAACTCAAGAACACCTTTTGTTCTCTTATTATCTCCCTTGTTACCATATTGAAGCTGTAGGAAGATAGGAGTTTTAATGGAAGAAAATACATGTTGTTTAGCTTACAGCATTTTGGTAAGGAGCACTAATTTTATTTGAAATGTGTGTGCTTTCCATTCAGTAAGGGCTGGATTTGGCGAGCAGTTCAGTACTGATCTAACACCTTCTTCCTATTAAGAAATTTATATCACTAAAATCATGTCATTCAACAAATATCATACTCCAAATAAAATGAAGTTGCATGAAAGAATTAAAACAACCTCAGCAGTAAATTTGTGCCAAATAAACAGTGTCTCTGATTTGAATCCAGAGCAGCAGCTTGCGCTGGCAGCCTTTGCAGGTAGAAATGGCATTTTCACTACGTGGTTTTCAGTGGAAGCACCTCCGGTATTATATTTAAAGCATGAATTTTGTCAGAAGTGCCACCCTGGGTTTGATTCTGAATGTATGTACTAACAAATTCAAAATTACAATTTTAGAATCCCAAAAAGAAAACATTGATACTATCATGATAGTGTTGTGCCTGTGATGTTAGAGTTGAGAGCAGCCAGACACCAGAGCTGTGGTGTCTAAGAGGCTGGGGGGCTTGCCGTGTTCCCTTCTCTACAGCCAGCAGAGGTTTTCTGTGCTTGGGCACTTTGCCATGCTATGGATGTTCTTGGGCCTGGAGACCCCATCCTGCAGAGCTAGGGAAATGGGAGTTGCAGTTCCACATCCTCTACTTTGCAGCATAGTCCTGATGAACAAGATTGCAAGCCTACCTGGGGAGATCAGATTGGCTGAACAACACAAGCTTCTAACAGGAGAAGCATGCGAGCTGACCTTGGAACAGAAGGTTTCCCCCCAAACCACTTTGTCTTTTTTGTCTGAGGATTTAAAATTCTGAAAATCTGTGCAGTTACAGTATCTTTTGAGGGATAGTGTCAGAATCTTTGGAAGACTCAATTTTTATTTTTATTTTTGGCCTATCCCAACCCTAGAATAGTGCGCTTTTTTGCTGGTTTATTTGCCTGCTTCCTTCTTGTTCTGGAGCTCTGCCTGCTGCTGATTTGCTAGTTAAAGCTTTTCACTGCTTTGGGGCTTCTGTGGATGGTGGGCTTTGACAGGATAAAAATTTAATGTTACACAGAACTCACAGGAGAGCATTTCTGTGCACCCTCTGTTACTGAACTCTCTCCAAATGATTCAGGCTGATTAGGATCTTCTACTTTGCATTGCCCCTTCTTGCTCAGGGTGCCTTCACTTATCTTGGAATGTGACAAGGGGAGAGAAAAACCATTCCTGAGTCAGTACTAAGTACCTTTCTACACTGGGTCTTGTTTTTTACAAAGTGTTTGCTTTGGGAGAGCTTTGAAATCAAATTCTGGCAAGCTTCTACTTTTCTTTCCTGTATGAGTGGTCCCCTCAGTATAAGCCAGAGCACTAAAGGCCTATGTCTGTTTAAGAAGAGGCAGGCAGGACCAAAGAACTGGTCTGCAGTGCCAGAAAACCTGGACTTTATTCCTTCCACCCACTGTTTGAGCAGTGTTTCCCTATCAGATATCTACCTGGAGGGCAAACTGTTGCACAAAGAGGGGTTTTTTTCTCCCACCTCCAAAACAACTTGGAGCTTTAGAGAATGCCATGTCCTCAGTAAAATGACCTCCCTCTCCTACAGACCTGCCAAGCATGCTGAATTTTGCTACACGCCCATCTTTAAAAGGTGGTGAAAAGCAGGGTGGTGTCTCATAGGCAGGCTGTCAAACTGCAAAGGGGATTTTCAATTTGAGAGACAAACTGTGAGTAAGGGCTGAAAAGGAGAGGCTTTAGGCAGATGTTTTTCTCAAAAGTTTATAAAGACTTGTCCTATGCCTCCTTTCATTTTTAGAAATTTCCATCTGCAGATCAAGAACATGTTTCCTTTAACAGAGTCCTGCAGGGCGGTGCATCTCTTGCTCTGGAACATAAATACATAGTGCGTTTTACCTCCAGCTTCACCCTGTTTTGATATGGAAGTTTTAACCTGGCAACTAATGTTTGAGTGTTTGTACCTCTAGTCCAAAAAAGTCCTGCCATGAGATGCCCTTCTGAAAAGATTTACTATTTAGTTTAAATGAGGCTTGCTTACCCCACAGCTTGCTTCTATCAGCGAAGGTGAGGCAAGAGTTGTTCTGGATGAATATAAGATTACTTAGATTCTCTGTATGAATGCATTGATGAATCCAACTCTGAAAGGTCATCTTGTTGCAAAAGCCATCTCAGATTTAGGGGAAAAAAAAAAAAGTAAAGAAAAAAAAAGTTGTTTGATTGAACTTTTTGTAGTCAAAACTCTTCCTTGAATGTCTGTGTAGAAATTGGCTGCCCTAACATTTTTCAGAGTGTGCTCATACAGCTGGGCTGTCACGGATCTTGCTGCAAAGACCTGTGAAATGGGATCCCCTTTCCTGGCAACAGACAGTACTTGCCCCTGCCAAGTTCTTCTGCTGGGCCCAACCAGTCTGCAGCCAGCTCCTGAACTAAGATTACCTGTTTTCTTGGAAGCTTCCACTGTGGCCAAAGGTGAACCCTAAAAGTCTAGTCTGATGATTGCCCTCCATTTGTTAGCAGAAATGAATTCCATCGTCAGGGATTTCCTGGCAAAGTCCCTGGAGTGAGCAGCCCCATGATCTTGCTGGTGTACGATTCAGCATGCAAGAGCCATGTCCCACATGAGGCTGTGCAGGAAGCCTACAATCTATTTCCCAGAAACAAATTAACCCAGTGGTATTCAAGATCATCTTCTTTGTACTGCTAAAACTCAGGCCATGAAACTTCATTGTGCTGGACCCCCGATTAAAACTGTCATGCCCTTTAGTATTTCAAAGCATGTTTTATTTACCATTGTAAACATTACACTTTTGGAAAAATTCCAATATAGTAGAACTGAATTTTCCATTCTTAGTTACAAACCAGGCTGTAGGTTGAGCTTGAAATTCCTGCATTTCTTAAAGGATCTATAGCATCATTCTGCTAAGCACTTAAAGAACAGTTGCCTCAAACAGAGAAGGGGCAAAAGGTTTACTGCATTCTTGGTGAGCTGTTTAAATTCCATATAAGGTTGAGGTCAGTTTGCTAAAGGCAAGTGAAAGATTTTATTACTGATTGAAGGTGTGTGGAGTCAGAGTAGAAAAGAGTTTTCTTAACAGATGGTTAATTAAAAAGCAAATGTCTGATGATCTGAACAGAAAGCTGTCCTGTCCTACTCATCACGTTCCACTGTACCATGGTCACAGATACATGCTCTGTATTCAGAGAAGCAGTGCCTGGTTGCAGGTTTTCCTTTGTCCCTTATTTAAAAAAATAAAATAAAATTTAAAAACCACCAAACCCCAGAGCTGTGACATCAGGGAACTGAATCCTCGTTGCTGTTGTACGCTTCATACCACTCTCCTTAGTTAAGTGGCCATTTGAACAGGCACTTTTCCCTTGTGCTAGGAGGTGAGGATCTGGACGACAGTTTTAAGTACATATTCCTGATAAGAGCAGACACTTGTCTCTGTGTTGGCTCAGCCCCATAATATCCATCCCGATGTATTGTGCCAAGCAAGGCAAGAATGAATTGCAGAGTGTGCTGCATGCAACCCTGTATTCAATGTGCTTGTGAGCTTAGGAGTATTTTTGTAGAGGAAGGACAGCATAGAGTCAGGATTTGCTGTCAGGCAAGTTGCTTGATTTATTTTTCCAGGAATTAACAATATTAACATTTGACGTACCTCAAATTCAAAGAAAATGAGAAGATAATGAGATGTCCCTTTTTTCTCCATTGTCAGTTGTTGAGATCTGGTGTTCTGCACAGCTCACTGGTATATCTGCTTCTATGTTAAGCAAAATCTTCAAAAATTACTAGCAGGGAGCAGTGATTTAGGATCTGTTTTCCTTAGCTTGTGGTGTGTGTGGATTAATTCTCCAGGCAATGGCAGAGGACAAACTTCACAAGGAAAGGGGAGTGGGTATTATTGGCATCAAGTTACCAGCTGGAGGCAGGCCTTACTGATAGCACAAAAATTACCAAGATAGGCAGCATTGTTGCCTGATTAGGAGTTGAAGCACCCTGCTAAAAGTAGGTGGGCTGGTTAAAAGGATGTGGCTCTGCAGGTAGGCGTGAGTGGTGGTGTCTCTTCTTGGTATAGTGACCTGGCTGCTGTACGTGTACAGCACCAGCTTTAGAGGTCTCTCACTGAAGGAAGAGGGGAACTTAGAATGTTGTATTGTTAAATACATATCTGTGACACATCTGAAAAATAAGACATGATCAGGGATGGACCTAAAATGGATCCAAATTTCCCAAATACTTCTTTTCAAAGCCTTGATTTAGCTTACAGGTAGAAGACCAGTTGTTAACAATTTATTAAAATATAAACAAGAGAAAAAAGGCATTGCACATTTGCTGTGTACAGTGATGCCTTTAAATACTTACATGCATATGCTTTTGTTTACTCTGTACACTAGTTCAGTTACACCATGCAGAGATTGAAACTCCAATAAACAAATGGATGAATCAAAAATGTAATTAATGCTGCTTAGAGAAATTACAAGATGTCTTTCAAATATAATCAGCAAGACATACTCTGCATCAAAGAGAACTTTAAATGCTATCAGGAAGATCTAATTCAAACCACATCAATACCATATTGTGGAAGTTGAAAAGAATAAATGGGGAGGCTTTCAGAAGTCACGCAAGCAACTTGAATTGCTGACACTTATAGAGGACATAAGGTATGTGTATTCTGATTTCCTGGGAAAAAGAATCTTGGGTGAAAACTGTTGGGTGAAACTACAAAGTGAAAAATTATTAGGCTCCTTGCTGCCAATTCTTCATGCTTGGTTAGTCTCCTCTAAGTCTTCCTTGAACTGGTACTCTTCCTGTCCTTCAAATCCTAGGATAAGATAATTGAGTTATTTTAATGTCTATGTAGGGTACTGTTCTTTTCAAATATCTGTTGTAGTTGATTTCCTCAGATAAACAAGACAAAATTCTTGTAAATCATAGAAAGCCTATTGTAGACTGAGTATCATCTGTAAGAGCCTGTTCTTGGGCCCCCAGGCTGTTACCACTATAAACCTTGGTGAATTCAAAAAGTAACAGTGGAACAAGAGACTAGACTTTCTTTTTGTGCCGCATACCTGAGACTGTCATTATGAATTGGGAGCAGAGCAACTGGGGTTGCATCATGGTTCATCTGTGAATCACAGAACAGATTTTTTTTAAGGTGTGTCAGTGTTACATTAGCAGCTTCTGTTTGTGCAGAGTTCATGACAAGTCTCTATTTGAATGATTACTAATCTGCTATACTTCTAAATCCTATCACTAGGGGTGTAACAGGTCTATCCTCTTTGCGGGAGGTGTATACAATAATTCCCAGCGTGGTAATAGACTCGTAAATTAAACCTCAAATTTCAGGAACATTTCTATAATTTGGCTCTAGGAACTTGACTTGTTTTCAGGGTCTTTTGCTTTGAATACTTTTTGTTTGGTTATTTATGGCTTGTTTTGGATCATATATTGAGATATGTTTGTAAATTAAGATAGTAATAATTCTGGAATTTCTTCAGGGCTAGGTAACAGGATAAAATAACTCTTTCATTCAGCAGTTCTCGTACTTGCCTTTTTTTCTTTAGGTAGAGCTTCAATTTCTTCTCAAATGCATTGTTTTATATGAAGTGTGAAGAAAGCAGAGGGCAGGCTAGCGCTGAAACTGGGGTCAGCAAAGAAGGTCTCCTTAATTCCCTTCCAGAGATTTCGCATTTAGTTTGGGAAAGTTGATTTTTAAAAAAACACAAACACACAAAAAAAACCCCCTTCAGTTTGTAACATGTCTGTGGTGTCTTTAAGTATTTTCAAATTGATTAGTCAAAATTTGCAAAATGCTATTCCATCCTTGTGTTAGAATTGTGAAGTATTTTTATTATATGTACATAATGACTCAAATCGAGCTGCTTCATGGATCACCACTGATTCCTCACAGACTCTTTCTGTCCTGGAGAATCTCTTTTAATCTAGCCTTTGCTTTGGAAAAAGTTCTTAGATTATGTTTCACATTTTTCCTAGCTATATATGGATTAGGTTTCCTTTCAAAGCTGTAATTTGACCATGCAAATTCATTTAAAAATTACTATATTAAGTTCTAGTTTGAGGCAAGAATGTTCATTTTTCTAGAGGACACATTTCTAATTGAGTTTTTTTTCTCCTCTGTCCAGAATGGTTTGCTTGTAAGGATAATGTGTCTACATAGCTGAATGATTAAGTAAAAAATCCTAGGTATTATTCACGCATTCCTTTTCCTGCTCAGGACTTGAGCCAGTGGATTTACAGCCAGTAGTCGGTGTGCTCTGTGTCATACTTTAGCCAAGTTGAAGGTGCTCTGGCAAGTAAGCGGTTACCGTTCCTGCTGGTGGCCTGGCCCATGAGGGTTCAGCTGTGAGCCCAGAGGGGAAGCTGGGGCTGAGGTTATCAGGAGAAGGGTGTTCCCCTTTCCTTCCAGCTCCCTAGGCAGGAAGGGCAGATGAGGGAATTTGTTGCTCTGCCCTCTGATTGGGCTTGGTTTACATTTGAATATGGGGCTTGGAAGTAGATCTGAGGAAAGGGTTGGGAAATGGTTTGTAGTTAGGGTTTTTCTTTTTCCTGCTCTGGCTAGTGAACCTTTGGACTGGCCTCCTTAGTGTATTTTTCCAAGTTATGGCTGAATGTGGAAGTAAGAGAAGGTTCCCTGAGCTCAGCTGTGCGGTCATGAGGGAACAGAGCTGACAGCTTTGCTAGACCACTGCCATAGAATATGGTAGAGAATAGAATATTCTGTACAGAGCATTAGAGCAGAATACAGAATATATTCTATATCCCTGGTATAGAATAGAATAAAGCTTCTGATTTACATGACGAAACTCTTAAGTTCAGCCAGTCAGTGGTAGGTGCTCTTCTGCTTTTCCTTTACTTCTGTGAAAGGAACCCTTGATACAGCTAAATAGGTTAGGATAGCATGTAACCAGAGAGATAATGTGAATTCCAGCCTCGCAGTCAGTTTTGACTCTTATGCTGTCTCTGTATATCTCTGAAGTGCAACATAACATTGTTACCCTGTACAATGTGGGTCATCAGAGAACTACGTGTAACTTATTTATCGGCACAAATGGAATCAAGACATTGACGTCTAACATTGACAGCAAACAATAATGGGAAAGGAAACATAGGGAAGCAGTACGTGTTACTTGAGTAAAGACAATGTTCTGTAAGATTGTGTGTAAATGGTACCAGAATCATCATTTGTGGTGTCTTGTACGATTTATTTTTTTTTCTGGGTCTCCATCTTTGGTATATCTTAAAAATCTATCCGGGTTTATTTCTGAACCATTTTCTCTGCACCATTATCCATCTCCAGATACTCCCAGTTCACACCTGTTTCCTGGCCATTTTTTGAGTGCACAAGTTGCTATTGTTTTCTGGGCGTCTGAGTTTGGTAGTTCAAGCAATTAGCCTGCTTTTTCCCAGGAAGGGCATAAATCTTCAGGAACTCACTGGGAGTTCCACTTTACTGCAGTGACAAACATAAAAGTGGACAAGCTCATTGGCAGTGACATTTGTAACAGTTTTATGTCAAATAGTTCTCCAGGATGTTTGAAATGTCTAAATTGCATAGCGCCTTTGCTCTTAGCCAGCTTGTTTGGGAATTCGTTTTTAGGCTGATGGTGGATGATGTTATGAGATGCTGATTTTCCACAGTGTGCATGAAAGTACTGATGAAAGAAGCTACTGGGCAGATTCTTCTATCTGTTATGCTGGTTTTTTCTCTGGCTGTGCTTATCTTTTGAGGAGTTCATTTACAGTGATACTGTTGAAGCAGATCATAGTCACAGATGCACAGAAAAATTCATGCCTGACAGAAACTTGCAACTATTCTGTGGCCTTTTGTTAGGTCTGCTGAGTAGATGCGGAAAAATTTGCAAATACTTTATCTATTTTCTGTCTAGAGGCTGCGCAGAATGTATCCTGCATCTTTGTTAGCTCTCCTACAGTTCATTAATTTTCATGAACAGGGCTAGAGGCCTTCTCTTGAAGTTTCAGCCTTTATACTAACTACTACTGAACCTCTGCTTGGGAGTTTGTTTCAGTAACGCATCAAGCAGGAATATATGTGCCAACTCTCAAGGGAGAAAGCAAAAATGTAGAACGTGGATAGGAAGGTAGCATGCTTCCTTTTAAAAGGGAATAAATCTTTTCCTCTATATCCTCTAGGGAAGGCAAGTCATAAGAGGAGGCCATATTCAGGGATGTCATCAAAGCATTGCCAGCGTTCTCCTTTCTCTCAGCTCACTGATTTAAAAAGCTGGTGATGTCAGAGAGCTGGGATTCCAGACAGAATTGTTGATCTTACCTCACTGTGAGAAGCTGCATGGATTAGCTTTTCCTTACAAGACATTGTCCAGCCTTTCTTACGTGAAGGATTTCTCATCTTTCATTTGGGCTAATTATGCTGCCTCCCTTTCCACTATGCCTGACTCTAGCCATTCTTAAAATAGCTATCAATACAGCTCACAGCTATTTATATCTGCTAGTGTCAACATGAAGCAGGCACATATTCCCAGAAGAAATTTTTACAGCTTCTCCATCAACAAAGCTAAAAAGGCTTAAAATGCAGAGATAGCTTGGGCAAAGTTTGAAAAGTTCTCCATTTTTGACTTTCCCCTGAAAAAGATGCAGAAAGTTGCATATCATGGTAGATTTTAAAGTCTTACAAAGTCTGCCAGAATTTGCCCCCAGAGTTGAAAATGGGATTTTTTTCAAGTCATGTTGTGTTTAATGTATCCTCAGTGTTCAGCTTCATGTCCAGGAATGCAATAAGAAATGTTTATCATTCTGGTATAGTAACTTCTTTCCCTAGAAGTAAGTCTTCCATCTGCTTTGTCATTTTGGTTCCTGAACTGCTGTTGTAATAACGCTGAAAACCTGAACAGGATTGAATAGTTCAGAGTAGCTCCAGAGTAGCTCACGATTTGTGCTCCAGAGTAGCTCACGATTTAGATGTCAGAGCATTATGAAGTAAAGAAACATACTTACGGAGCGGTTAGAAAACAAGCGTGGTGTTCCAAGGAGGATGTCTGAAACACTGCTGAGCGGAAAATTGACATTGCTTATGTACATCTGCTGGCAGGTAGCTGAAGTGGCAATACATTTTTTTTTCGTATGTTTGTGACCCTCTATTTATCATTTGAAGTATGAAGAAACACTTACATCTAGGGATTTGGGCTTGTGTCCAGTAGCGTTGTCCCCACAATGCTTTGTTGAGAAGCTGGAGAGAGAAGAGGATGGATGATACTTATGACTATATTGAAACCACTTTGTTCAGTCTCAATTTTTTTACATTGTGTGTTCCATTAACCTCTAGTGCAGAATGCTATTTTTGGAATAAGAAGTGCGAAGCATTTCATTTCAATAGTTCAATATTATTAACATTTTGTCCAGAAGAATTCAGTGCAATGCTCTTTATTTTGCTGTGTGCATTGGATTTTGACAGAATTTTTTACTCTGATGAAGTGTGACTCACAGTGGCTCTCTGTGAGTGCATGGCACTGGCGTGTCATGCAAAAGCAACACAGCTGAAACATCATTTTTTTAAAAATATGTGCAAAAGAGCCAGTTCCAGGGCTGATCGACAAGGGAAGGAGTAAGGGAATCAATTCTTCTAACTGCCTGCTCCAGAAAAACATGACAGTGGAAGCAGAAGCCTCCACAGGCTCCAACAACCTTAGCCACACATAAGAGACCATGTGGAGTAGGTGCTTCATGTCTTTCAGAGCAGTGCCATATGAACAATCTCTCTGAGATGGGGAACAGAAGGGATCAATGAGACTCTCATCGTCTTGGGTTTAAGTGACTTCTTGGGAGTTGCCCTCTCTCAGAAGTTTCAGGAGCAAATTTCACTGCCTAGGGGCAAGTTAGAAGGAAGAGGAACTTGACATGGAGCTTTGGGTATTAAGAATTGCAGACAGCGACAATCCTTAAACACACAATTACAAAGGAAATAAATATTTCTAAATCTCACAGTGTGGGGAGCTAAACCCAGTCAGCACAGCTGCAGGTAAGGAGTGGTGAAAAGGACCATATTAAAGACTAAGGAGCTACAGTATCTCTTGTGCTTGTTTTTCTTTTCTTGTTTTGTGATCACGCGTGCAGCTCTGAGTAATCAAAGATAAGAGGGAGTTGCATTCTGTGTTGTACTTGACAGGAAGCAAAAGTTATATGCATGTGTGAAAACCAGCCGTTTCAACTATTCAAACAGGAATTTCTTAGTAGCTGATGAGGTCAAAGGTAGGAGCCATTTACAGTAGATTTGATGATTCTACAATATTGGAGAGAGTTTTGAGACTGTGTTTCCAAACAGAAGATGACCTGGAGCTATGAAATTTCTGTCACTTTGGTTCTATTGTGGTAGAAACAGTCCTTAAAGATCTTTAGAGACAGGCAAAATAAAGCTATATAAAATAAAGCTATATAAAATGTTCTTTTCAAGCTGGAAAACAGATCCAGAAAGAATTTATTGAGTTGGATGTGAGTTTCCTGGTTGTCACCCTTCAAAAAATGCTGAAGGGGTTGAGATCCTTACTCTGTATGACAGGAAGAACTATCTGACCTTCTTGCAGTACATTTAGTATTTCTTCCTTCTGCCCTTCAAAAAACAAACTAAAATCTCACAGAATCATCAGTCATACACAAGAAAATGGTGATGTTTAATTATAGATTTAGGTAAGTATACCTCTGTGCAATATGTATGAGATTAAAATCTGCCCACTGAAACTTTTCAAGTAATTTATAATAGCTTTCAATTCATGCTATGCAGTAGAGGAACTCTGCTGGGAATAATGAAACACCAGTAAAGCACTACCTCTAACTATTCTTGTGATACTTTAATTACAAATTCTGAATTTAAAGGTAGTCAGAGATAAGGGATTGATAAGCAATTGTAGAAGGACTGAAACACACATGCAAGAGCTCCTGAGATCCCTTTGTGGAAAACCTTAATTGCATCTGTTTGGAAACTAGTCTAAAAGCTCCATTGTGAGAGAGGAGCGTGTCTCTGCCCTTCACAGCCCCCTTCCTTAGGGATTTGTAATGTAAATTGTACGCTGCTGGTACCCCGTGCCACCATCTGTATCACCTTGGTCAGTTACAGGAGTTGCTTTTCTGAATGTCAGGTACAGTTAGTGCTGATTAGATGCAGCAAGACAAACTTTGATTCAACATAGTAGTTGTTAAAATAAATACAGCCTTTTCAGGTATTCTGACAAGGCTTTTTTGAGGTTTTTATATTTGAGGGTCTGTGGCTTTGAGTTTTTTTGCTTTTGGGTTGCATGTGTGTTTTCACATGAGGGAAGACACTAGAAACAATATGTTTACAGTTTAAATACCATTTGCAAAAGTTCTTGAGGAGTCCAGAATGGCGGAGCAGCTGGCAGCAAGTTAGTGGTCAGTTGAATCTGGATTTGTGAGTTCCAGAGCTATAAGGGTACCTGGCAGAGAGTAAGAGAGAATGAACCTCATGTGGTGTAGATGCTGGTAGTATCAATCAGAGGATAAAATGCTATAGTCCTAAGGAGCAGTGTCGGCACAATTCCATGGACAGCTGGTGTAGTGGATTCTGCCCTGTACTGTGGTCAGTATGTGACAGCAAACTCTTCCTTTATTTGGAGTATTGCATCATTGATTAAACATTTTGTAAGCTACTCTAAACGTAAGTGCTGATTGCTGGTGTTCCCATTCTTGGTTTTTATACGTATTATTCTGTTACAGATATTAGAGCTACTTAAGATCTACTTCTACAGAGTTCAGGAAAGTTCTTGGGAGATTGATAACTCCTCCCATCCCCAGTTGCTATGTAAGGCTTAGCTGACGCTGCAGCAAGTTAACAAGTTGTCCTGCAGCTGTTGACTTGGTCAACATCAAACCCTGCCAATGGATGATGTTTAAATTAAATTGTATAATTCTGTGTACTACAGACTAAGACTAGATACCACAGACAGTTCAGCTGATGAAAAGAAAGTTATGGAGCTGATGTAGTTTGATCATGTATCTGAGTAAGGACAGCAAAATACAGACTTAGTCAGGGAGGCCCTGACTTCCCTGATTCTCAACAGTTTTTAGTTTTCCCATCTCACTCTAGAGGACTGCTTTTGCTGAGGTCTTTTTTTAAAATATATTGGGCAAATATTTTAGGTACTAGTGTTGATTTATATCATGGAATGACATTCATGGTGCTTTTTAAGTGCTGAGTAGAGCTAGTCACCACAGTCAGGAGGGAAGACTAAGAACTGTGGAAAAAAGTTGTAATTCCTGCAGGTGAATGAAAATAGCCAGGAAAGCTCTCAACCAAATGGGGCATTGTGTCCTGCAGTATGCTGCAAAGCCACAATTGTTTCATACAGTAGAAATGAAGACTGATTCAGACACTTCAGGTTAAATATTTAAACACTGAAGACTGTAATGACAAAAATCACAGTCAGTATCACTAGTGGTTAGTTAATACTCGCAGACTCCAGAGTAATGGTGCAAGGACTGCAGAAAACATTGAATGTGGTGACAGTAAGTTTTTGGACAGAAAATCAGCCACACCTACATGCTGCAGAATAGAATATTAAATAAGGGTCCATAAAATCATGTAATGAAAACTTGGCTTTAACGCAGTTTGAGAATCTTGTTTATTTACACTGCTTCAGGCAAGACTAATGCTTAGTAAAATGAGCTATTACCACTGCTCAGAGATAAGAATAAATATGGATACGGAGGTTTAAGCCTTCCCTTTCACACCTTTGAAAGTTACCTTTTTCTTTTAGGAGTAGGCTTCCGTTACTCCACACCTTCCATGACAGTTCTGTTAGTAGAAGAACAGCCCAGTTGATAGCAAACCAGCAGTTGTGAACTTGAGCTAGTGATCGTGTACTCCTGTACGCATGATTGCTGCTGTCACTTTAGTGGATAAGGTATTTAAGTATGTTGCTTCTTGCCCTTCTGGCACGTTATTTCTGCCCTATTTGATTTCTTGTGTGTGTTGGGCAGTGGTAAGGCAAACTGTGTTTTGTTCAGAGTAGCAAAATGACAGGAGTTCACACTCACAGAGAAAATTCAAATTGGCCCATGTATTTCCAGACACGTTCAAAGGAAATAAAGTCAATGCTGTTTTATTGCTTTTGCAGTCTAACCACAGTGTTTGTGCCTGTGACTTCAGTGAAGAGTGAGAAAACAGATGAAACCTCGTAGGAACTTCTATTTTAAAATAATAATAATAATTGAATAACAAATGAAAACAAGAAATATAACAAACTGAAACATTCCTATCAGATCTCTGTCCAAGAATTTTTAAAAGGTAATCTCCACTAGTGCTTCACCTTCAATGTTCACAGACAAACTTTTATTGTTTCTGAGAGAGATAAGAACAGTAATATGTGGTTTTGATGTGATAAAGCATCCTTTATTTCTGAGCTCATTCAGTTGCTTACTTTGTTTAATATCCTTCATGCTTGGGATGAAAAAGAGCAGAATTCCCATGACTGAAAACTCCCAAACGATTTCAGTGCAAGAAATAAATTGAGATGTTGGATAATGCATTTGCTTGCTGTGAATATGTCAGAGGTCCTCTCTCTGACATGGAAATGTACAATCTGTTTGTTTCTGGCATGCCGATTTTGTGTCTAGGTTCCATTGACAATCAGTGGAAATAGCAGTGCAACACTCCTATTTCTTCAGTATGTAATAAACCCCTATTGAGAGATTCATAGTCTCTTGTGACTGGTAAGCAATAACAAGCATGGTTGAAACATAGTCCGTTTCCCCCTATTGTACCAGGTCTGCCAGCTTGCTCTGTTGGAGCATGGGTCAGGCGTTACAGGATGATGTTCAGTGAGGCCCAACTGCTAGAGTAATGCAAGAGCCAGCTCCTAGAGTAATGTGAGTGGCAGGGGTAGGGTAAGGTTGTTTGTTTAAATTCCTGTGTATAGCAAAAACCTTGGAAGTGTCATGTAAATTCAAAATCTAGAAAGAAACCCAATATCAATTATTTCTATGAAATTGTAGAAATTGGGGTATTAGAATATTCACTTCTTTGGGAGAGTTTGATTCATGATTTAGGAGGATCAGCAATATCACCATAATCTCATGCAATTAATTTTTTTCCATATGTCCAGCCAACTCTTATTTAGGATGCATGTAGCATAGGTTCACACAGATAAAAACCCAGCTAATGTGAAACACAGAAATTAAGTTAAACAAATCTGTCATGAGACTGATGTAAAAGGGAGGGTTAAAGTCCATAATCTAGAAAATCAGAACTGAGTTCACTTTCTTCTATTCCTTAGAAAGCCTTAGAATGTATGTCTGAAGCTGTCCTTCAGGTATGTGAAGTCATTCAAAAACAGATGAGAGGAAGAAATACATTCTATTAAGTCTTGCCTTGATTTGTTTTTGCAAGATCACTAATCATATGTTACTTTTTTTTACAGTTATCTGCGGAGGAATCATTTACAAAGGAGAGAACCATTTACTTCAGGGCTGTAGAAGCACTGAGCAGAGAGGGCCTGCCTCAAGGAGCTTACGGGAACACCAGTAAGATTTCAGTTATTTCCTAGTCAAAAGAACTGGTCTGATGCAGTCAAGTAAGGAAGGGAGTCCAGATCTTCAGCAGCCCGGTTCAGTGCCAGATACAATAGATGCTGTATCATATACTGTGTCTTTCTCCATGTACAGAAAGACTCAGGAATTAAGTATGCTTTTCTAAAACACGTCAACAGACCGTGTTAGCCTTCACTTAAGGTTTTTGAGCAACAAACCTTTTAAATATATTGAGGACTAAGTAAACCATAGGGCACTTATTAATGGGGACACAGTAATTACAAAACAGATTACATTCCTAGCTCACGAATTATTTGTCTAGAACCTCTATTTTCATTATGTACTTTCCTTTGAAATATTCGGGTATTCTTGGTATTTTGTAAGCTCATTATGGGAAATAGATGATGTTTGGATGGAGATGACATAACCCTTACAGAAGATTTTGACTAAAGAGTTTTAGGTTTTGTAGAAGCAAGCTAAGAAGCTGAGTTGGCAAGTAAAATGAATGTCAGTCTTCCAGTTCACAGGCCTGTGTGAATGGGTGTTTGCTAATGCTTAATTGTAGTGGTTTCATGTTGCACATGCCCTTTTTCCTATCTTGGTTCAGGCTGGCTATGGGTTTTGAGGTTTAAATAAGTACAGGTGCTTTGCAGAGGAAAATTTATTGCTCTCAACAGAGGAGCGCTATGGGATCCTCCTCGGTTTCTAACAGCTACATTCTTTCAAGCTTGGTAATGTATTTAGTGATAATGAAAGTTAAGTAGCTCATTGTGTTGGTATGAGCCAGGTGTAATGTAAATAGGCATTGTGCAAACATATTCAGACTACCAAAGCAAATTATTTCAGGTTGATCCTGGTCTTCTATAAGCATAGATTGATAACCAAGGGGAAGATCCTTGTCTAAAACTTACTGCTGTTATCTATAACTCTGGCATTTGGAGATCTTCTCAGAGAGCAAAATACATGACTGCTTGCAGGGCAGGATCCCTGCCATGCTGCTTTGACAGAGCCTATGGCAAATACTTATCAATTGATTAAACCCTTGAAAACAATTGTGTTTAGAACTAAGCTCTTCAGGCTGAAGATCTAGGAAACTATTAGAGGAGAGCAGCTTCCAAATGGTGCGCATACAGTGTCCCATTACTAGATCTAGAGTTCACCTATAGTATGGAAAAAGCAGCAGAGATCAAAACGCTGCCTGTCAGTTAATGGATTTGTGACCAGCAGGTGGACTGTAGAAGAGCTTTCTGCAGGGGAGTCACCAGCATGTTGGTACTTATGTGTGTGTTAGCTGAAAGCCATACTGTTTGAAAACATGACTGAATTGATACCAAGCCTTTAGAATTAATGTTAGCCCCAAGCAGAGAAGCATGTTGGAACACTGGCTTCTACTTCCCTTTGGTCTCATCACTAACCCGTCCTCTTGTTATCAGGGCCTGGATGTGTGGAATCCCTGGAGCTGTAATAATAAAGACCTGGTGAACATGTAGAACTGGGTGAAGGGGAATTACTGGAAATCCGAGACCCCTCCCTGCCTTTGCAGAGCAAACACCTCTTATAATTGATATGTGTATTTATTTAGTGTTACTAGTTACAAATCTTTAGTAAATAATGCCTTCACAGGTCAAACGTTTAGGGCACAATGAGTCATTCCCCAGCATTAAATGAAAAGCCTTGATCCCAAAATTTTTGACTGGGGCAAATAGTGTTTTAAATGTGTATCTCAAGCTGCTTGTTAAAACAAATGCCTGTGGTATGACTGGACTGGAAGGATGAAAGAGAAAATTCACTGGACTTTCGGACTGGAGCATACATGGCTTTTCCAACTTCAGGTTTTATTGAAAGGGGTCTGGTTTTACCCAAATTGACAGCAACTTGGCAGAATTTTTCCTCAGCACGTTCTTTTTACATAGATTTACCAGCAGTAAACTCAAAAATTGGACAAATGAAACCTGTCAGTGAGGTCATGGTGTAAGTTTCCCCTCTATGCCCAACCCCCAAAATGTTATTAGTCAGCTGTTGCCCCAGCCAGAAAGCGTTGGCTGCTTATGTGAAAGGTTGTGGTAGCTTGTGTTTAGCTCGGGAGACTCCAATACGCAGAGTGCCAGTCAATATGACTTGTCAGAAACAAAAAGCCTATAAAACAGAGTGGCCTCCTGCCCCTGAAGAAAAGGTGGATGTGTCCAGGGAAAGAAGGACCCTCCTCTGGACTCGCTCCCACAGGTCCGTGTCCTTCCTGTGCTGAGGGCTCCAGAGCTGGACGCAGTACTCCCGTTCAAGTCTTGCAAGAGCAGAGTAGAGGTGGAACATCACTTCCCTTGACCTCCTGGCCACACTTCTTCTGATGCAGCCCAGGATGCAGTTGGCTTTCTGGGCTGCAATTGCACATCGTCAGGTCATGTCCCTCTTTTCATCCACCAGTACCCCAAGTCCTTCTTGGCAGAGCTTCTTTCACCCCCCAGCCTGTGCTGATACTGGAGGTTGCCCAGACCCAGGTGCAGGACCCTGCATTTGGCCTTGTTGAACCTCATGAGGTTCACATGGGCCCACTTCTCAAGCTTGCCCAGGTCCCTCTGGATGGCTAGTATTTCCCTAAGAAATTAAGTCCACTTTATGGAATGATCAATATTACTAGAGCAAAAGTACTCTGATAAATTTAGCAGGTTGTATTACACAAAAGACTTCTTTACAGGTATTTGCTTACAATAGAAATTGACTGTTGATAAGAAGTACATAATTAGAAATTTAGTTGTTTGATAGCTCTGAAATAGAAAACCTTTTCTGCAACTGTGCGTACATGAAATTTTTTAGTGAAAAATCAATCCTCTCAACAGCTTCAGATATGACATGCGTAGTATTTTTACAAACATCAGAACGTTCTTGAAAGAAAGGAACTTGGGGTGTGAGATCTTACAAAGCCCTGCTTTGGCTGTAATTGAAAGCCACTTCGGCTGCAACTCAGCAGATTTCTGTTGACTGATACTGTCTGTCTTCTTTTTGTCACCTAGTTTTTCCTTTTTTTTTTTTTTCCTCTTCTTTGTCACTCTTTGGCAGTGGTTTGGTCACCTAAGGAGTATATGGTTCCTTGCCACATACATGGTGTCCACAGAGGGGATTAAAACTTTAAGCTCTTGGTGTACAATTTGATGGAAAATTGCATACACTCCTTTCTGGGTAGATGGATGGTCACGCTCTTGTAAGGGTTTCCATCTCCAGGGCTAAAAGCCTCCCTGCATTTCATATCCAGAGGTGATAGACTTGCAGATTGTTGCTCACTGTGGACAAAAGGAAAGGCTTTTAACACTGCACAGTGTTTCATAAAACCCAGACTATGTCTGTGTGTTAGTGGCTGCTCTCAGTGCTGCTCACAGAAGTAATTTCACACTCCAGGTGAAGTCCTGTGATGTGTGTATGTGCCATATAAATTGAGGTTGCTAAGGCTGTCCACCCTTCAGGTTAGCAAATGGAGACTCCATTAAATTTTGCACAGACTGAAAAGATGACAGTGTTATATCCAGTCAGAGCAGCAGAGGCAGAATATCATTACCCGTAAGGGATCTTTTCTCTATGCAGGCATTGTAGTTTAGATCTGCAATAACCAGAAGTGCTTGGAATTATTATGAAGTGGTAGGAAATAGCTTTCATCAGCATCACCTAAATCGTTACTGTGTCCGCAAATTCTAAAATTTATTGATGCATGCTACCAAATCCTGTAATCTCCCTTGCAATTTGCTGGTATCTGTGTCTTTATTGCTCTGTAACAGTAATCGGATGGATGTTCAGCCAAAAAACTATCCAACTATTTCACCTGTAAGTAAGAAGATAACTACACATGTGACTGAGCTGCCTGTGTCCTTTCCTTTCAAACCAGTCGGTGTAGAATTTACCGCTCCATTTCCTGGCATTTAGTTTTTATTCTTATGGCTGCCAGTATTAGAGAGCCTGAAACAGCGTGAACATAGATCCTGTCAAGAAATATAAGCAGTTTTATTTTCTCTCTTTGACTTTCACCCTTCCAAGCACTATGTCCATAGCGTCTTTGTGTGAAGACTGAGCAAGATACATGGGTAAAAAAGGAACAGATTTCATGTAGAAAGGTAAAGGTGATAATGTTGGAAGAAGTTAAGAAGAACCGCCACCAAACATATGGCCCAGATCCCAGAGTACCAAGATAACTGTACAAAGCTCAATATAACACCTACCAAGGGATAGTAGTAGTCACAATGTATTTCCACAGTTGTTTCTTTGAGATCCAAGATGTCATCTGAGCTAAGTTGCACTGGAGACCAGAGAAGTGCTTTGTTCCTGCAGAATATATCAGGAATGGGCTGGATCTGACAGAATTTTCAGCTGCCTTTTTTTTTTTTTTAATATTATTCATAACTGGGCAACCGTGCAACTATTTGTATTGATCAGTGATCAGCTGCTAGAGAGTTTGGGGAATAAGCATCACTCTTAGTTGGTCATTAGCTCAACATGATTCTTTCTGTTTCTTGGGTTTATGAAGGGAACTACAAGTAAATGGCCTTGGAATTAGCCCTGTGTAAAAGGAGGTAAAGGGATAGTGGATTAGAAACAGTGGCATTTTGGTTTATTTTTTTTAAACCGGTAGGTTTTCTACCAGACACACTAGTGCATGGCAATTGAGGTAGAAGTGCCCTGGGCTAGAGAAGTCTGCTTTCTTTTTTCAGCTACAGGAAATATAAAAAGAAAGCACAGTTGCCAGTGCAAGAACTAACTCCAGATTTTAAAATCTTCCTGTTCAAAAACACAAGGAAATGTGTTTTTCATAATTATGATCAATTGTTCCACCTAACTATTTCTTACTAAAGTTTAGGAAATTTAAGCAACTTTCTACATAAACAGTAATGTCAGATAATATTTTTTATACTATGTAAATGTGACGTGAGCCGTTTTTCCATTTTTTCAAAATAAATCTTTGCAATTTCTGTACAATTCCCATACATTGTCTCTCAAGCTAGAGATTATATGGATGTGCCCATCTGCAGTACTTCTACTCAGCAAGTTGTGCAGTTCTAATGCATCTATTAGTGTAGAATCCAGAAATAATGTTTTGTGAAGCCAGCTCCTGTGCGTTTCTTTTTTAGTCTCTTCCTTTTTTGTTCCCTTCCACCTTCCACTCCCACCACAAGCAGTGTGCCATTCTACACTGGTGGAATTTCCTGAAGGCAGAGCAACATTATATCCCATTACAAGTCTTTCCCGCGTTCCTTAGTACTTGAAACAGTTGTGCTGTCAAAAAACAAATTTCCACCTGTTGCCTTTGAAAATGCTGTCTTGTTTTGCCTGGGAAATGAGGCAGGGCCCCTATTTGATGTTTCTTATGAAAATAGCAATTTGCATAGTGTGCACAGCTCATGCCTCTGAATTCCTGTGTTTGTTGACTTCTTCTGAGTTCTACATTGTAACTGTTGGCATTCAGCTTTGAAGTGATGAAAGACTGAGAAAGCGTACAGAGGTGTGATAGAAATGAGAATAGAGAGCTTGCCAAACCCTGCAGCATTTTGTACAGTTAAAAAGCTGATAGTGTCCTTTTGCTCTTGGCAACGGGACTTAACTTCAGCTGCCCAATGGGTGTAAGAATGAGCTTGTTTCCATTCATGTTGGAATTGTATTAAGAGTCTTCTCTGCTCTTATTGTTGTGATAATCCTTACAAGATGTCTTGCTGGGATCATAACATATCCTCAATCAGCATGAAGAGAAATTTGAGTGTAAGACACGCGTACAGAAAGATGGATGTACTCGTGCTACATTTAGAACTGGATTTCTGAAGTCAAGTTAAAATTTCCTATGGCCCCTTAGTTAAAGAATGTGTGTATTAAATGTTCCAGCCCTCCTCTTTTTCTCTGCTGTTGGTTTGAATGGAAGCAACATGTTTGATTTGATGCAAAGATAAGCAGGTAGCACATTTCCTGCCGTTGTGTCCCACTGCACTGTTTGAACACTGAAATATGAACGTCTTTCATCTGTGAATAACCCTTATGCTATTGGTTTGTAGTCACGGTAGGATTTTGACCATGCTAGTCAGATCCTGAGATTTGGACTTCAGAGACTGAAGTGGTTGGATGATATGATCTTTCCCTGGGTTGTATAGTGCCCCTGCCACTAGATGTAATAGAATCATAGAATCGTCTAGGTTGGAAGGGACCTTAAAGATCATTATAGAAGTACCCTTCCATGGTAGGTGTCACGTGTTCTGAAAATCAGTGTCAGGAAAGGATGTGAAGACCACCTCAGTGGTTTAGTGGCCAAGATCACTCAGTATTCCTGATACCATATATATAATTTCCATTCTTGTTGATCATAAGTACTTTTCAGGATATTGAGAAGCAGATTTTTGCATGTGCTTTATCATATCTACAGTATCAAAAAGTCCATATCTTCAGACCAACAGTAAGGTTACATCTATACTTCATCGTTGATTACAGGGTTAAGAATATTGCAACAGCCCCACCAAAGACCAGAACAAGCACATTTTTCCTGAGGGAGTAGACTTCTGAAAGCAGTAGTCAGATTCTTCAGGATATAACTTCTACCCCAGAAGAGGTATAAACTGTTTTCCAGTCTCTAATAAAAGACATAATTAGGCATTATTGTACTTAATTATGCATTACTGTATTGGGCAGGGAAGATATTACATTCTCTACCACAAAGCTTGACAAGGTTTATGTTGACTAGCATTACTATTATTTTGAGCCAAGTAAGGAAGTAATCTCACTTGTTTCCAGATTGATGCTGTGGTATCTGAAATCAGATTCTGAATCTCTGTTCTTAATCACTTCATGTTCTAATCTCTTTTTGCTTGTTGGATGCAGCTTTAGCTTTACTTAAGTAAGCACTGTGAGTTTGAGACCAAGCCTGGGTGGTGCCTGAAGCAATATAGGCCTTCTTTCCTGTTCCGTCTTCTTTTCTTGAAACAGACGAAGATTAATCTATGACTGAAGCATTAGTTAGAGGAGAAGGCAAGAGGTGTAACATAAGATTGTTTGCCAGAATGGATATGTTTGCCAACTGTGTGTTATGTAGGGCAGAACAATCATTTAATGATGAAGTTCAGACCTCAATTACAGCCTGTGTGAACAGCGGTTGATGGTTCAATGTTCTTAGCTGTGCAAGGTGCAATAGGGCAGCTGCCCTTCAGCGTGGGTGTAGGAGCCTCTGCAAGGAAAAGGGACAGGTCAGAGTCCTGCAGGCTGCCAGCTGGAGCACCCCCTCCCATGGGGTTCTTCAGAGCTCCTTCTCTCTTAGATTACTGTGACTATAATCAGGCTTAAAACACCAAAGAAAAACGTTTGTACCAATTGTCCAAAATTTCTACCAGTAACAGAAAAAAAGTGTAGAACAAAATACTGCTTCTCTGGCACCTTTCACCATGAGTCTGTGAGTTGTATCTAAGGTGTAGGTGTCTTCTACTGAGAACTGAAGGACCAATTTTAGGATGATCATTGTGTCCAAGACTCTCCAGCAATATGGGAAAGTGCAGAAATGAATGACAGAACTACCAAACACTTAACTTCCCGACACTGCCTCTTGGCCATCATGCCATACAAATCTCCACAACACAGTGACACAGAGCATTTCTGCTGCCATCTTTTAGCAATCTGCTATCCTCAGCCACAGAGGTTTTATTTCTTTGCAAAACCAAATTTAAAATAGCAAGGTGGTCCTCATAGTTCTTAATCAAGTGGGTTAGCACTGTGTGAAAGGAATTCTGTCTCTATAGAGCACATTTTGGCCCTTACTATTATAGTAACTATTCTTAACTTCGTAATGTTGCCTGCTTTCAGCTCAGGTGATCTCTTATCAAAATATCTCAGTTCTGCTATGTATTACATAGGCAAGTTCCCTGTGTGTTAGGAATTACAGATTTTTATTTTTTTAAAATATACGAATATGTTGGAATCTGTGACTTCTGCAACAGTTATGGCAAAATATAGGCTAAAGAATAATTTACAGTTGCTCAATCTCCTACTTTCTCACTCTTAATCTTTTGGTGCAGCTCAAACCAGAAATCCCCTAGCACCTGATTATGAGTGTTCAAGGAGTGGTTCATGTTATTTCACTGACAGTGGGCCAAAGTGGTGTCTGTGTTACCCTCTTGCACCGTGAGTGTGACCTGTATAGCGCTGAGGGACATGGTTTAGTGGTAGCTTAGCAGTGATGGGTTAACAGATGCACTTGATGATCTTGAAGGTCTCTTCCAAACAAAGCGATTCTATCACAGAAAGCAATTGTTACTGTGTAACAGTAAAAAGAAGAGAGTTTAGTCTCTGTGTTTCCAGTGCTAGATTGAAGTTGTCAAATTTGTCCCGCCCTGTCATCTTAAATTCTTTCCAGTGAAGTGTGACAACATAGCTTAAAAATGTCAAAGGTCATAGCTTTTTTTAAGAGTATCTTTTTCCATCTCTTGGGAGGTTATTAAAAAAGTGAATGACGACCTTGAAAATAGATAGAAAGGGAGCACTTGTATAATGAAAAGCAATCTCTTTAAAAAAAATAAATACCACAAACATTTGTGTGATCTGGGGTAGGGTGGGAGGAGGAGTTAAAGATGCAAATTCTCCTTCTCTCTTGTTTTTTCCTACGTTTTTGTAACAGAGAGATTTATATATCTGATGCCATGGCCACAATGGGAAAAAATGGATTAGAGCAAGATATCACATTGCAGAAAATTAGTGTTCTTGCTGCAGTTACCCCTGTACACAGACAGAACCTTGGGCCAGGGTCATGCCAAGTCTGGCTTCTCACTCAGTGGATTCTGTTGCAGCAGCACATGTCCATGCCAGTCTTTAACACAGTCGGCAGTTAAACCTAGGGATTTGATTCCCACACATTACTAAGAAGCTTAAACCCATGCCATTCATGACTACAAATATATTTAGGAACTTTCTGCTGTCAGGAATACTCGGAGAGGAATATCTGTCCGGTCGTCTGTTGGGTTTTATGATAATCAATTCTGCCAATAATGGGGACTGTTTATTATTGGGCTTCAAGCAGTGAACTGAAAGCATGCCCTATAATGAATAAAAACTTAGTTGGAAAGAATTCTTTTGTTCTTACATGGGTTTGCTGTCATCTCCTGAAATGCTATTAATTTCCTTTTGGAAATGGCTACAACAATCAAAGCTTGATATCCTTGCCAGCCATTTGGTTTAAATAAACAGCTGTATTGATTTACAGAGATGCTGGGCCTTGCGCCAAATTTTTCCTTGGACTGCTGGTAGAGTAGGAAAGGAACCCTGACACGGTGTGCCCTTGACTAAGCTGTATCTTGTCTGCTACATCCTATCGTATTCAGTTCCTTTCAGTTTCTTTCTGCGTGTGAAAGCCGGCTGGCCATTAAGGAATGTAAGGATTTATGGTGTGAAAGCTGGAAGTAGCCAGCTAGCTCTTGGCTTGGTTCTTTTCATCCCAAACCCACATGTTTCCCAGCCCCTCTGGGGATCCTAGCATTTCCTTCTAAGCTGCTTTAAGCATGATTCTGCTTCTCCGTCTCTGCTTTTTATATTTTAAAAAGAATATGCCTAGAAAATGGCTTTCTTGGAGACATTTCCTTCCAGAGACTAGACTAGAGCAGAAAATATAATTAGAATGGAAGGCGCTGACTGAAGGTTTAATACCTCTGTCCTTAAACAGGTTATTTCACCACTGGGAGTAGTATAGCTAAGGCAAAACAGGCTGTAAAATCCATTTAAGAAGCTGGCTAAATACATAAGCTGTGGTCTTGAGCTAGCTTTGTGTCACCATGGCAACAGTGGTACCAAACTAGCTCAGATGTGTTTGTGGGAACTGATGCCATAGGAATGACGGCAGCATAGCCCAGAGGCTTTAAAATACAGCCGGTGGGTGAACAAGCCACCTTTTTTTGACTTAGATGGGCATCAGAAAGGTCTGGCATGTGGGAGCTGCTGAGGAACATCTAGATTTTAATTTCTTCTGTTTCTTGTGAGTTGGCATGACTAAGGGCAGGAAGTGGGACCTGTTGAGTCTAGTGGCATTTGTCTCTTTGGAAAACAAGTAACCTGGCTTGAAATAAATACTGTGATGTGATCTGAAATTAGGACTTGCAGTAAATTCAGACTGGCATATAATCAGATAGGAAAGAGCAACATAGGAATCTTTATTCTGGCGGCTTATTACAGCAGTCAGGATTCATCTCAGATTGCTGAGTTTTGTGGTTAGTTGTTGTTGCACTTGGAACTTTCTTTGCCTTACTCTTCTGGACTTTGATCTTATCAAACATTTCAGGTATGCAGGCCTGGCCTGTCTGCAGAACCTTACAGCATCTCCAAAAACAGCATCTAAAGCAGCAGCTCCCTTTGGGGAGAATCCCTTTGGGGTTCTATCATGTGATCCAGAAGCTGATTTTTGGAGGTAGATGATGCTATTTGCTACTCTGCCAATGGAGAATCCAGTGGACATGGTGATCTGTTTTTAAATTCCTTCTGACACCAAACTGTAATAGAAAAGGGAATACCTCTGGAAGCCTTGAAAGTTTTCCAGGGTCAGGGTTAGCATCCCTTGACTTCTGGTTCTTGGGTCACTGGAAATATATCTGTGCTTGGAAGAGACCAGGATGCGCCAGAGAAGTGACACAAACTCATGCTTTGTTTATATATAGTTCATCTCTGCTATTTGTTACCACTTTCTATTCCAGAAAATAGGGTAGGGATAGTAAGAGCATGGAACAAGTCCCAGGCTGTAGGCTTTGCTGGGGGCTTCGTGGTTGGCTTCTTTTGCTAGAAACCCAATAGAAGAGCAATAAAATCATATGGGCAGAAAACTCCCCTTGATCCCTTTGTCTTTTAGTGGTGAACCTCACAGCTGTAGGTGTCTAATACACTTTATCTGCCCTTTTTGCTATGTGAATCTCCTGTCCTTTGCGTAGAGATCAAGAGATCTAAACACTTTGTATCATGAAGATCTTTTGTATTGCCTAGCTTGCTAGTGAACTGAGCTGGAGAGAAAGAAAAGTTTTCAGTTTTTTTGATTGATTGATTCATTCATTTAATCTGTAGCAAAATGATATATCCTACATTATTTTTCCTTATGGACTAGAATCAGAATTGTCTACCTCATAGCATTTCCTGAGACAGTTAAGAAATTATTCTCCCTCAACTTAACAGGTAGAACTGGATTCTTAAGCATTCTCACCTAGTATTAGCAGGAAGGCTTGAGTATTCTCTTTTTTTGTGCAACAATTTAATACTTGATCATGTTCATAGAGTTGTTGCAGCATTTTGGCCTTTATCTGATGCTGAAGTTTGCATCTAGCAATACTTATTCTGTTACATCATCATTGGTTATTTGTGGTAACAGTGCTTTAGCACCATCATGTCAAAACAAAGCATTCAGTTTCTCCTCTAATCTGGATAAGAGGGATGCCAAGGGACTGACCAAGGACAAGCCTCTCTTGTATCAGGCAATATAACAGCTCTTCCTCAGAAGTTTATTGGAACAATGGTCAAAGATGCAGGCAGGGTAAATAATAGAATGGTGACTCACCAGGGCGAATTTTGGGATGAGAGTGTTGTAGTTAACAATTATGCCTTTTTTTTCGTGCTTTGATCTTTCATGAATACTGGGCTTATGGCAGACAATTAGATGCCAACCTGCCTCAGGCTTCCATTCTTTATTGCCAGTTCATATTCTGGATTTCATCTGTAATAATCTTCTCTACGTGCTGTAAATATTTTATTTTCGAGGTGGGTTCCATGACCATTTGCTCATTGTGCTTATAAAGCTCCCTCCCATTTTTAAAGAGGCTCTGTACTTGTTTTAATAAAGGCATAAAAATATCCCAGCAGGATTGCAAATCCACTAACAGCTTGCCTTTATCCTTACTCTTTGTGGGAGCAGGAAAGGAAATTCCGCTCAAAAGATACTGCCATTCTCTGCTTTCCCTAGACTCCAGCAGGGTTGTCCTTTGCCTGTTAAGGACAGGAAAAGTCCAAAAGCGAATTGCTTTTCTGGTCAGCGATTCCAGTTTTCTGTATCAGTGGTGGAAGACTGGCCACATTCTTCTAACCTTGAGCACTATAGTCCTCTCCTTAGTAGCAGATGACTAGGAGAAAATGGAAGAACAAGGCACAATTGCAGAGATCCTTCCTGAGGTAGTTCCCCAGGCTCCAGTAATCTGTGGTGTAAGGATCACCTTAATCAAAGACAGTGCTTTTGTGTTCAGTAACAATGAATTATTTTTTTTTTCTATGACTTTTTCTAGTTGCTTTTGAAACCCTTAAAGGTTTGCTTTCCAGCCTGTGTGGAAATGAGTTCCACGCTGCGTCTCTGTGTTTCCTGAATATGTATGTAAGCCATGAAAAATATACAAGACTCCTCTGTGATCTTCTGTCTCCAAAGCTTTCGATTGGATCATGGTGAATTTGCTTTAATCTCCTTGGTCCCTCCAAGACACTGTTGCTGAGGAAAGGAATACTGCAGCGTGTCTGTCCTCTGGCAAACAGCAGACAAATCCAGGCAGTAATTGTTGTTGGGGGGAGTAAAGACTGACATCAGTGTGGTATGGCATGCACTATGTACTCAGAGTACACGGTACACTCAGCTGGATCTGCCCGGCATACTGGCAAATCCTAGAATGTAACAGTGCTTTAGGGCAGGTTTTTCTGTTTGTCCAAGGACCATTAAATTGTTTGGAAAACAATAGAAAGACCATCTCACCTATCATGCACATTGTCACCATGATAAAAATGAGACTAAATTTAAACCGTTCTTCTGTAATTTATAGCGCACTTCATTTTTGTTTGGTGCATCCCTCAGGTTAAGTGCACGGCAATGTGCATACGCGTGTTCTGTTTTGTGGGGTTTTTAATTCCAGTTATTTTGCAGACTTTATTCTGTCTACCCCAGACTGCCAGTGGTCTGAAGAGTACGGGTTAATAAACACTGGTGTAAACCACTTCTGTACTAATATGATAAGCAATAGAAAAGTGATATGCTCCTCAGATTTTTTGCAGTGATGTTGTTTCCATTCCTCTTCCTTTTTTCAGAATTAACTTCTGCTTTTCTGTCGGTCTCTCTCATGCTGTCACCCCCGAGTCCCTCTAGCCACCTACAAATTTGGTTTTTGAACAGAGTTTGAATACTGACGAGTTCTCCCATGTGCAGGTACGGGATTTTTTTTTAGTGGAGTAGTTGCTCATTTAGCTAAGCTTTGTCTTAGGCTTTATATGCTATAAACTATCTGAAACAGATCAAAATCTTGATAACTGGTTCTAAAGATCCAGGTTTTCTAGTTTATGCCTCAGAAAAAAAAACATCTCTTGTTGAGGAAAGTGGATAGCTAAGGAATCCTGACAGCGTAAAAGAAAAATATGCCAAAAAGATAAGTGATTATCCTCAAAGCAATAAATAGCTTGTAAGTTAATGTAAGTACCTCAGAGGGAGTAAGCAAAGTGGTTTTTGCCACCATATTCATGTGCCTCTATTGCTGTCACTGAATTTAGAGAGAGACATAATTAATGGGGTACTTAATCAAGCGCCTACTTCGTAGTTTTCCTAAAAGTGAATCAACTTTGTTAAGCTTCAAGACAACCAAGTTGAACAGAGGTTTCTGTCAGAGCCATTTTAATTATATTTACAAAACTGGTTAAATTCTTTCCCTCTCTTCCAACCTCTGTTCATGAAGGGACAGGAGGAAACCTGCATCGCTCTCTGTGGCCTTGAGTCCTCTGCATTTGTGCTCTAGGCCTTATTCCATGTATCTGGGGCTTTAAAATGGAGAACAGTACATTGAAGCAGTCTCCTACTGCTGCAAACTGGAAATATTTTATTTTTTCAACTCTGGATTAATGCAGTTATTGTTTCAGTGTCTTCTACATTTCGGGAAATTGAGAAACTATAGAAATTATTCGGAGAATAAAATATAGACAATAAGCATTGAAAAAAAGTGACCTTGGTAAGTTGATTGTATACGTGTAATTTTTGCCTTCTGCTTTGTGTGTAGATCTCATAAGGAAGATGACCAGTAGTCCTCATGTATATGTTTTGTATTTCTAAAAGTGCTTTCTTGTTTATCTGATAAAGAGCACATTCCTTAGAGAACAGCAAGGGGCCTCAGGGAGCTGTTTGACATCTCTGACCCTTGGTGAGGTGTTACAGAGCAAGCTAAGGTCATTCCAGAGGTTGTGTTTTGATCCTCTGTTCCTCTAGGTCAGCACTGAGTGGAGGGGATTAAGGGATTGTTTTTAGCAGTCCATACGAGGGGTCCACTGCTGGGGGTAGCCTTGAAAAGAATGTTTGTCATTCCCACTGCCTGCTGTGGGAAATTCATACGATCATTGCATCAAGTGCTGGGATGCTAGAGAGTCTTAAGCCAGAAAAAGCCTCAGGCAAGATAAATCTTTCTTATCTAGCTGTGACATTTCTACAGGAGATGCTGTTTTACAGCATTTTGATTTAAGATACCTGATTCATAGAGAATTGGCACATCCGCTGTGCTTTTTTCAAGTAATTTCTCCTATAATCTTAACTTTTGATTTGGGGGGAGGTTAAGCATTTTGTCCTAAGTCTTCCTCTCACTGTTCTTCCTGCTCTCATGAAACTTCATTTATGGTTATGTGGATCATAATATTTAGAGGAACAGTAGCTTGCCTGGTAATTTGCTTCCTGTCCCAAAGCCTGCATTAAATAAGTAGCTACCGTATTCGTGTGCTTAAAGGTCACTTTACTCAACCTACTGGTGTTAAAAAGCGATACCAAAGTGTGGGTTTGGCATGAGGGAAATCAGTGCAGTGGAAATAGGAGATTCTCTTGGGGCACAGCTTCAAGTCCCAGCTCTGGCATTGTTGGCTTTGTAATGTCAGCTGGGTGTGAAACCTCCTGTTCTCTCTTTCGTAAGTTCAGCCTGACCAATGCAAAGGATGCACCTACACAGCATGACGCAATATAGCCACGAGAAGGCTGCGCTCCTCCAGGTACATTAGCTGTGGTGAGAAACATAGTTTATTAGCCCGTGTGGTTCAGGACAATGCAAGTTTTTCCACTTCCAAGATCTGAACTTGCTTATGTTTTGATAAAACACTGTATCACACAGTCCGTATCAAAAAGGCACTGGGGTAAAACCTTTTCACAATTCTAGCAAGATTTTAAACATACAGATTTTTGTAGCTTCTAGTTTGAATGTAATATCCTGTTATTTTATACAGAGATCCTTGTGCCTGAAGCTCTCCAGATTACTAGTAAAATTCTCCACTGCTGTCTCCTTTGTCTTCTTTCTGCTTGACTTACCTGTTACATCTCCCAGGGGCCAACAGTACTGCAGTCAGTGTCAAAGCAAAGAGCTTTTGATTGTATTTGCTCTGCACTATACTTGTGTACCCTAAGAATACTAAGAAGTATTCTGAATTAATTCTGCCTACTAAATTCTGTGATTAAGGACAACAACAGTGTGGCATAAAAATATCTGAATCCCAAAAGAGAATTTTGCACTTGAATATTTTATGAAGAGAAAAGTTCTGATCAGGTCTTTAGTATGTTGTGGCTTCATAATTTCGCATCTTGTATTCCTCAAGCCATTAGTTACTAAAAGCTATTGGCACAAAACCCCATTCATATTTCAATAAATTAATTGTGTTGTATGAAAACATTCTATCACCCTCAGAACAACCAAAAGGAAATGGTTTTGTGTTTGGAAGACAAATTCAGTGGAATCTGTTTAGTTCACAGGTGGGAGGATCATTCTTGTCTTTTCATTGCTAATTGTGTTACAGCACTAGTTTCTTTCAACAGGAACTTATCAGGAAATAATCTAATTATGAATAATTTTGTTTACCAGACAGTTTTTCTTTGGGAATAATCTAATTTACGTCTCCCAAAATTTATCACCTCAAATATACCCTATTGTTGGTTTCCCTAGTCCTTCTTTATTAGTGCTTCTTTCATGGGTTTCTCTCTCTTACCCTTGATGATTGTTCCAGGAGAATGATCTCTCATTATTTTAATCTGTCTTCCCATTGTGAAGGCCTGTCTGTTTAAAGATATAATTCTATTATTCTTTCCTTATGCTTTCCAGATGCACAAGTACCTGTATTCTAAAAATATGTCTATAAGAACAGAGAATGGAAGGTGTTAAAAAAGATTAAGTTATTAGACGCCTGTGCTGCTGCCCATCACCACAGAATGGGAACATTTCCATGTAAAATAGCATGGCCATTGTGGAGTATCTCTGATCTTCAGGGTGTGTTCTGTCTCGTCCTTTCACATAATTATAAATGGGAAACAAAATTAATGTAATAAATTGGTAGCCTGTGCAGTTGAAGAATTACTGTATTAGGCTCATGCCTTTTAAAAAACCAGCATTGTGTCTACTGGCCTGCCGTAGCCCAAGAATACTGTTCCGTAACTGTTGTCTCTTTCCACATCTCTAACTAAACTGCTGCTCTGCGGTTTGTTATTGCAGAAAACATAGTCCTTACTGCTCTCAGTTGTCACATTAGCTCTAGCGTTGCAGGAGGGAAAGTGTGAAGCACGAGATGAAGTCACTCTGCCGTCTGCTTACATCTCAAATGGATGGATGGCACCACCTCCACAGGCTAACCTTCCTTTTTTTTTTTTCCTTTTTTTTTTTTTAATTTCCCTCTCTCTCATTATTTCAAAATTAAGCCACATGAAACCTATCCCTAAATATCGGTCTGCTGACCAGAGCTGTTAAGCTCTGGTGCCAGAGAAATGAGCCTGGCCTGACTGGACTAATTAAGTTGGCAAAGGCATTTCAGAATAGCTCAAAGACAAGTCACAGTGGGAAAGGGAGGGAGTAACACCAATTTCTTATATATGCACGTATTAAAGGAAGCCAGCTGCTCCAAAATACCCTTGGTTAGTGAATGGCTCCACAGGCAGTCTGCTAAGGGAGCAATGTCTGGAGTTCTGTAAAACTGACTTTTTAAAAAAGCAGTACTTAAAAAAATGGAAGGATTGATTTTATGTTTTTTCTCCTCTCCACTCTTTATAGTCATTGTTACTTTCACCCTGCCTTCTAACAGATGATACTTTTGGCTTCTGTAACATTTTTGCAAGACTGTTAAAGGGAGTATGGGACCATCCTGGCAGGAGGGCCCTACACAAATTACCCTCAGGGTAAGATCTATGTGCTAAAGCCCTTTTCTTTTTTCAAGCAATTGAACTAAACTGCTTTGGCTCCAGAGTTTTTGCTGTTGCTGCTGATTTTTTGTGCTTTGTTGATTACACTCCACCATTTTTAATTGTATTCTGTTTTTATAGAAACAAAGACAGTAATAGCAATGGTTGGAAAATGGAGCTGACAGTAAATGTGAAGCTGAAATTTCCACATCTTCCTTTGTTGGTATGTCATTACTGAAGGCTCTAAGAGACATATATATAAGCTACCTACTACTTTTTGCAAGTGCTGATAACTCCTGTATTCTATCTGAAGTCTAGTGTAACTGTATTCTTCCTACCTATAATTCCTCTACAGTTTCAGTTGAACATCTTCTTCACTTCAGGAGTTAAATTGTGCAGCCCCCGAATTGCCAAATGGCAAGTGCCCTCTCTTAACTCTGCTTTGGGTGAGAATATCTCTCTGAGAAAGAGGAGAGGGTGGGGGATGTTTGTCCCTATAAATTTAGTATGTAGCACTGTTCCCTACTGCTCTTTATTATAGAGTCCGATATACATCCTCATCGCAATAAGAAATAAATACCACGGGTATTTATTTAAATCTCTAGTTGAGATTTGTTATGTGATAACTGTCATGAAGAAAGAAAGCTACTGAACTCACAGTCTCATCAAAATTTGTCCTACAGCAGTTCTCTGCTGAGCTTTGTATTGCCAAGTCCTTACAAAGAAAAATCGCTTCTCTCTTTTTTCTTTATTCCCCCCCCCGCCCTTTTTTTTTCCCTACTACATCAAAAAAAGTACAAAGGAAAAAGGAATGGTTATTTTTTCAATATTACATATTTTTCTACATCTGGCTGGAGTCTTCAGCTCAATAAGGAAGACATGAAAGCAAGGTAGGGAGTTGAACAGAACTTCCAGAAAGTGATGTTCCAGCAACTGGATCACTGTTTTCATATTTAGGAGACCTGAGTATAAGTCCCTTCTCTCAGGAGAATTTCTACTATAGGTAATTGTTTTTGCTTTTCTGTGCCTCAGCTCCTCAGTTCTAGAGCAAGTCTAACAGCATTGCCTTGCTCAGCTTGCTGAAGTGAATACCAGCTCACTCCGGTTTCAAGGGGATATCTGCTGGGTGGGAATCGTTGCAGCACTGGTGCTCCTCTTTTTTTGCTGAGGATGTTGGACTGTGGTTCTAGCAAATGCTATTCCAGACTTCACTCAATTCTCATTTCTCTGGTCAGAGAGTATAAGAAAGGGAGAAAGAGACCCAAGCTGGTGTGGTGGTTCTTCTTCAAAGGACTGGTGAAAGAGTTAGTATTTTGGGCAGAGTGGGAGGGTGTTTGGGTTTTTGCTTGCTATTTCTCCTCCACAGAAAATGCTGAAGATTATTTGCATATGTGTGCACAGTGGGAGAAGATGCCCAACTGAGATCCAAACACAAATGAAACAGAACTCGCAAAGTTCAAAGCTGACACAATCCAAGCTCTTGCTACTAGGAAAAAAAAAAAAAAGAATTCCTATATTTTTCCTTTATTAAAAAAACCAAACACACTGATCTTCCTTTTTAAAAAACACATGCATTTAAATCAGCACACTGATTTGGGGGAAGGAAGAAAGAGAGATTTCTGTTCCCAAAGCCTGTTTTTAATCATCAGATGAATTTTGAGACAACCTCTGAACATTCAGCACTTGTGGTCAGTTTTCCCCACCCAGAAAACTAGTGGTTTTTGCAGACATTCCATAAACACAGGAAGCTTTGACTATGTCTCTAACAGATAGGGAGACAGAAAAGCAAAATACACACAATATAAAGGCAAAAGCTGAACTTGCCATGCTTGCTCAGAGGAATGTAGTCCAGAAGTCTGTCTCTATAGCCAGTGCCAGATGTTTCAAAGAGAATACCCAAAGTCTGTAAAGTACAATTCTGACATGGCCTGTCTATAGTTTAGATTTCTTTTTAATTATTGATTTTCCTCCCTGAAGCATGGGACTTTATATTCTGTTTGAGTCTTTAGTTTGATTTTGTTTCCATGGAGGGAAGGAGAAGGGGCAGCATGGAGAGCTAAAAAAAACTATGCTGTGCAGAATTCCCATGGATTCCTGATGATCTCATAACTGGTCCTAATTTGTATCTGCTGAAATATTAGCCTCAATTTTATCTGCAGCAGTAAGTTTCATCGATTAACTGTGTTTTATCCAAGTTTTCTTTTCATTTGTTTTAAAATTTCTGTCTTCCAGCTCCTTACTGAATGTCTCAGTTTTCTTCTACTGTGAGAGTAGCCAAAAACAAATTCCTGGCTATCTTTTTTCCTGCACCATTTATTATTTTTGTATAGCCTAATTGTTGTTAGTCTCCTTTCTAAAATAAACCTTAGGTTCTTTTCATCCATGCTGTTTTCAGAGAAGTCTTTCCTTCATCTAGTTCCCTCACCAGTTTCCTCAGCTTTGCTTTTGCCCACCTGCTCACCAGAACTGATGCCAGTCATACAGATGAAGGTACCCGTTTCACTTTCAAATAGCCTTTTAATATTGTAATTATTTTCTTCTCTGCTTGAGTGTTAACCTTTCTAACCTCATCAGCCCAATGAGTTGAGATTTTAACAGAACTGTCAACAGTTAGCCCCCGTGAGCAGCTATACTCAGTTATGAAGAGGCAAAACTCAGAATATTTTTTCCAAAGTACATCTCTGAAAAGTAAAGAAGTTACCTGATGCTATTCTGTCTGCTTTTCTTATTTCTACCCAGTTGAAATTACTTTAACTGGGAAATCTTAAACAATTTCTGATGATTTCTGTGAATAAGTTGTCATTGTTGAAGTAGCTGAATGAAAGGACTTTTAATCGTTCTGAATTTAGGCTTATGAATCAGAATAATTTCATATTTTTTAGAATCAATAGTCTTTGATGACGAGCTTCCTCCTTTTTTAATCTGTTATCTAAAATTCTGGTTTAGTATTATTTCTCTCTTCACAGTCAAAGTGGGACACATCATCATTGTTAGACTGTTTGTCAACAGAAACCCCATTTCAGCCTTTTTTGTTCCATAGAAAAGTATTAAGTAAAATAATTTTAAAAAATCAAATTGGACAAAAAAAACCCCGTATTTTGAAATTTCCAGCAGGGTTAAAAAAATAAAAATAATAAGGATTTTTCATGATATTGTAGAATACTGGTGGTATTAAAATTACAGCGGAAAACAGGAAGAACAGTTTTACTTTGTAGCAATGTATACATTCCTACAGACCTTTCAGATTTCAGTTGCACTATGCTGTGGTAAACTCCTCTGGAAAAAGTTTAGTTGCAATTCCACCCAGAGAAGGCTGCTTAATGTTTGGTTTGGTTTGGTTTTATCCTAGCTGCTCTGTGTTGACAAAGACAGACAAGTGTATATTCTGTTGGACTGTAAAAATAGGAATTATAAGATCTCAGGCATTGAGTTTTTAATCCTCACTGCATCATCAGCTTGTGTTCAGAAAAAGCACTTTTCATTATTGTGTTTCTGCTGGAAGCTGTTTAATTTGGTTTGGTCAAACTATCAGTTAACATCCCAGACAGTTTCCAGTTAAAATCTGCCCTTGGTGTTTCCCTACCCCATCCTGGTCCTGCTTTCTCATATCAGCTGAGCCTGAAATTGCGAAATTCCTGTCCCTGTGACTAATGGACACAGATGCAGTTCCTCACTGCAAGCCCTGCTCCTCTTGTTGTGCTTTGGAACTTGTTAATAATAAAGAATGAAACTCGTGGCCCTCCACAAGTTTTATTAAACTTTCTTGCATATTAGCTTTAACACTACGCTCATTTTCCTATTTCCAACCTTAAGCCATATATGGTACGTAAAGAAATACCTTGGTTTACCAGGCAGTGTGGTTAAATGGCAACATAGGGGATAAGTTGCATATTTTAAAGCAGTTCTAGTGATGTACACCAAAACCTCCTCTAAAAGAACCCTGGGTCAACTGTTCTCAAGGGAACTGTCATCAGCCTTGGAGAACTCCCTGCTGATAATCAAACATCATCTGGCCTGACCAGCTACTGGCTAAATTGACTTCCACTGGATTTTTCAAAAACTTGCGGTGTCTTTGTGTCTTTTATTCTGCTGAACCATTGTTTTCTACAGAATTTTTGGCTAATTCATATACCACAAGCTTCTATGGGAGATGTAGTCAGCACCTGTAAACACAGGATGCTGAATCAGGTCACGTGCAGATTTTCAAAGGCAGAAATAGAGCAGTGAGGCCCCTTTTCTACTGGGAGAAGCTGGCTCCCAGTGGAACAAGATGCCTCTGTGCCATTAGTGTCCCTGAACCCAAAAGGGTTTCATCCAGTCCTGCTTTTTTGCATTGTACTGGTGAAGAGCTTGGGGATCTGTGGCCAAAGATCAGCCATGTTGGTCTTACAGACAGATAGTGGATCTTTTTCTTTAAAATTAATGGAGTGTGGATTTTTTCATTTTATTTTTTTTAATTTTGGCATGATAATTAGGCATGGATAATTAAATAAAAGATTTTAGCAACTTTGTGGAAGTAAAGGACCAGCATGAATAACTATTACAGCTGTCAACATTTCTATGCTGTTTTTAAGGGATTAATATGCAACCACAAAAATTTGTTCCAGGCAGAAACTTGGCATTACAAGATGCAGTCCAGGATTTTATTTTTTTTTTTCCTTAAATTCAAATGTAATCCATTTGGCCATTTCTAAGTAGGAAAAAGACTTTGTGTTTTTGAAGGTGGAGATTCCTAACATAGTTCTGGTTTCAGAGGGAATATTTAGGGAACTAATAGGACTCTGCCTCCTACCTTGCCCCCATTCTGCCTCTCTTTAGCAAACCTATTTTGTGTTGTTGCACTTTATCACATCCTGTGATAGGGACAGTGTAGATGTAGGTTTATTCTTTCTTGGTTTTCTCGTTCATTCATTTATAATTTTGCAAAAGCCCATAATGGGTTACGCCTATTGACTTCTGATAGCAGTACATCTTGGTTATATATTCTGTCCTCAGTGAGAGCTTTCTATGGCCATGTGTAATATAAATTAAACACTGCATGATGTCCTGAAAGTCGTCATCTTTCTCCAGTCATCATAACTGTCTTCCAGGTTTTCAGCTATTTCTGGAGTAAATGGCCCATTATGAAGACAGTAGCAGTGCAATTGAGCTAGTCCCAATGCTCTTGAAGCCATGTTCCTACTGCCAAATTTCTGCTAGTCTAGGGAAGAAAAAATTATCTTTTATATAGCAAATACTTCATTCCAATTTAAAATAATATGGGAACTCAGAAGAGGGAGAATGTTAAGAAATTGACTTTTTAATTTAGAGAGAGATTAAGAAAAAGAAAATTTAAAAAAATCTTACTTATAAATTAAGAACCCTGAATTGAGGGTTCTTAATTTATAAGTAAGGGTTCAACCAAGATTTTGCGAGCTGAAAAATACTTGCCTGGCAGGGAAAATCACTCAGCGACTCGTTCATTTTTCTTTTTATCTTGAGCTTCTAGTTTTGCTTTAAAAATAAGCAGTGGAATTCCATGCTGAATTTCAGTATTGGCTAACATAAGCCCTAAGGCTTTTTTGTAAATTCAAACAAGAAGTGTGCTGTGAGGTAACAATTCACTATTCTGTGTCTGAATTTTGCTTCGTACGTTGCACGTGAATTTAGAGTGTTACTTATTAGTGTTATGCTGTCTGTGGTGCAAAATGGGGTTCTGTTGCCCTAAATGGGGTTCTGTTGTGTGAGAACACAAATGCATTGAGGAGCGAGTGTTCATGTTGGAATCCTAAAAGAGGAAAAAGTACCATAATCCCTGTTTTACTGAGACCAAGAGTGATTGTGTTTGCTTTGTCAGAGATGCTTGGATAGTCTGTGGCAAAGCTGACAAGAGCCTCGCCTGGGAGCCTAATGCCTCATTAGTCTAAGCCTCTTGTCACCAGCTAGATTATCTGGAAGACAAGATCCTCTGTTAAAGGAACTAGTGTGATTCCATATGGTTTCTAGCTCCAGTGATTTTAATGATACTTCATGTTGATGTTTTTAATTTTTTGGTAAAATTTCCTCCCTCTTACCTTGCTACTGATGCTAAGATATGCTGTATTGATTGCTAGAAATAATTAGGATATATCCTTGATAACAAGCATTGTAGTGGAAGATGGCAATATACTTAGTTTGTGTACAGTTCTCACAGTGCTTCACAAATAGCAATTTTTTAACCAGTTTCAAACTTTTTCACAGTATACAGGCTCAGAACCAGAGGCACAAAATAGGTAAGTGACATGGCAAAGGCACCAACTGGGAATCAGTAATAGGCTCTGATGAAGAGTAGGGATCCTTCCTTCATTCTGATCCCTGCAATGTTACATATAAAACATTATAAAACTTTTATTTTAATTAAGAAAATTATTTAAAATTTTACAATCCAGTCCATCAAAACAATTACATTTGTGTTTAGTTTACCGTATTTAAATTTAAAGAACAAGATTCAAAGCTGTTACGAAGCTTGACATTGTCATTTACTGAATAAATTATTTATGTGGGAGGGGAGGTAAACACGTTCTCCACCAACAATTTTGTCAAAATTCTTGAAAGCCAGTTGTTAAACAAAATAACTGCATGCAGGAAGGAGTGAAATTTAAAATCTTACAAATCAAAAAGGATACAAAGAAATACAAAGAGTTTATTCTCAACACCAAGCTTCTACACTAATTCTGACAATTAATGCACGTCAAATTGTCATTTTGTTGTAAAATATATTTTTTCACTAAAATGAAATATCTCATACATAACTTGTTCCTGCATCATATGTTAAAAATAGAATAAATAACAGATAACTTGTTCTGAAATGTTATCTTCCCTGTTTGCAGAGCACTCAACAGCCAGAACTAGGGATTTTTCCTAGACATCCATCCTGAGGTTGTATTTTGCACAACAGAGGCAGTCCTGCAGATACCCTGGTTAATTAGAGAAAACAGTGCTCAGACCTACTATGCAGAGGAGAGCCCCATATGAGCAATCCCAGCTTTAGCTCAAAGTAAGCTGCTGATTCAACTGGGCAGCATAATATCATGCAGAGATACTAAGCAGAGTTTGGTCCTGGCAGTGCTAAATGCTGATTAGCCTGTATACCTCTGTGTACTAATGCAGCTAACTTCTTTCAGTTCTGACACTAACTCATTTAACACTTGCTTGGGGATTTTTGCAAGGTGCTCGTTACGTGATACATACATGCCCAAAGGACCTGCAAAGTGAAACCGGTAATAAGTGGTGCTGTGGGAGGGGAAGAAATAAATAATAACAATACCAGTAAGGTTTAAATATACCATTGCCTTGAGTACAGGAAATGTGTTTACACCCTGGAGCATTATAGAAACAGGCACCTGTATCTTGCTTTACAGCAAAGTAATTTGGAAAGTACTTAGTGTGAACAAGAACAGCTCCTGTGTGATGTGTACAATGTACTTTTCTGATCTGAGAAATTGTGGAGAACAACAGAATGAAATTAACGCTCACCTTTTGCAAGGAAAGTAATGTATGAAACAATGATGTTTTGTGCACCAGCCCTAAAAAAAACCTGGTGGATGGCTTTTCTAATGCAAGTTAAGGGTTAGCTGCTGAGCATGAACCCCAACCTCTGACATAGGATTTACTTCAGCAAACCAACAGATCTAAAAATACAACTTACCTGTTATACACTCAAATTCAAATACATTACTAAAATGTTTAAAAACTCACACTTCTTTCCTTAGTGTTTACTTGGCCTCATTGTGCATGTTACATATCTGCTGAATTTTACTAGTTTTATTAATAAAAGCAGGAGCAGATGAGCTAACACTGGCAAACCATTCAGGCTACCAGGGGCAATAGCAAAAACTAAAAGCTGCCTGTACAAAGTTGAATCAGCAACTTGTCAGGGACTCAAAAACTGCCTCCGTTTTGCACAGCTTAGACTCGTAGCAGTTGTCAGTTTTTAACAAGGTCTTTAGAAGGAGTAGCTGTTGGCACCCAGAGTCTCATTCCATCAGTGATGAAACGAGTCAGATTGTGCAGTCCCACTCATCTCTGTAGCTCGGATGAATGAGTCCAGAATATCTAAATCTCACTAAATCTCAGCAGTTGTATTTTTGAAGTCTTTACTCCAAAGCTGTGTGCTAAAGAAGAAGAGCTGTGAGCAGCCTTCAGCTTCACCAGAATTTGTGTTTGATGTGCTGGTGCCAGCAGCAGAACGTAAAGTCATGCAGTCTCTGTGAGAAGTTATGATCCTTTCTCATAAACAGCTGAAGTGAAATTGTAATCAACAAAGTAAAACTTTTGCAAAAAGGCCACTGGGGAATTCTGCCTCTGGTTAAGTTCATTCACTATTGGCTGTGCTGGAAAAGCATGCAGTTGATTCTTTGTAAAATGTTAACTTCAGCCATGAACTTTCAAGAGTTGCTCTGGCAGAGGGCTCAAGTAAAAGTCCAATTGTTTGCTAAGCTTGTTGTCCCTGTAGACAAATGAATGTTAAAATAGCTTCTAATGAAACTTTAGCTTCTGGCTGGCTCCTAGCCTGTTATCCTGCCGCAGCAGCTATGCCATTTGAGTGCCAGTTTTCAATTCTACTTGATTAACAATTCATGCAGACCATGGGCTGGTTGAGATGGATGTTAAACACATTGACATGCAGAGGATTACCGCTTCAAATGGTTTTATTGTTGGCACCTGCAAGCTGCTGTTTTGCTAACTGTTGTTACAGTGCCAGCCATTAGCTGGGAGAAGTGTGACACCAGGTTCTAGACAGATTTCAAAACAATGTGTTGCTCAGTAAAATTGATCTGGTAATTTGAAATACAGAAGCCATTTTACCTTCACAATGAAAAAGAGCTGTGAGCTCGAATGATCCGCAATGATCTTAATCCTTCAAACTGCCATCTGTGTGCTGAAATATGCATGTTGTGATACACTGCATTAACTACTGCAGTAGCTTTGCGATGGGCATGCAGAAGCTGTTCTCTCTGCTATTGCCCAAGGGCTGTTGTGTGGCAATCTCATGGCAGTCTTGTATCCAACCTTCTTGTGTAGCTTTCCCAAGCAAATGGAAGGCCATTAATTTTGCAATTATGATATGTGAGATAATTTTAACTAACTCAAAGACCATTTTTCTCTGAAGGAAAATGGTATTCTTCATGGAATTTGGCAACTTGTTATTTCAAAATACTCCCTTTGCATCTAGTCATATGGTTCTTACAGTGGGACATGGAGGTATGTCTTCTGAGGTTTGAGGAAGTACATTCAAATCAGGATTAATTCCAGGAAAATGATCTGGGAATTTATTTTTTCTGTTTCATTGGGGCAGGGAGAAATGTGCAAATGCAAATTATACAGACCCATGAATTCTGTCCAAACAGCTTTCCACAGCAAAAATAGCATGAAGACAAATGGGAACATCAAGTAAGTTCTTTAACTAGAAAAGCATTAACTGCCAACAAATTCATGAAAGGTTTCAGAGTTACAAAGAAGAAGTGTAAGGAATTAATGAGAGTACAGATTAATGTGTATCTGTTATTCCAGTGGATTGGATTTATTGTGTTTACTATTGCTGTCGTGTTACTAACATGCCAAGTTGTCAGCTCAAAGATCTGAGTGATACAAAATGCATGTTTGCTGTCAGGGAGGGTAGGAAAGAGCAAGCTAAGGTTGGGGAATACATGGAGATAGAACTCGGAAGGACAGAGTTAGCACCTAGGCTACGCTCTTCTTTCCTGAACGGAGACTAAACACTGTTACAGTTCTCTTGCTGTGGCAGCAAGTTTCAGGCTGTACAAATATAAGGCCTGAAGTGAAAGGGGATAGAGTGCTATTTGTTCTGTTACATGATAAATGATTGTTTATAAAATAAGGCTGAATGCATCTTTCTTCTCTTTCTCTCCTCCCAGAAAAAAAAAAAAAAAAGACTCAGAATAGATCAGAGGATAAAAATTTCTCTAGGTTTCAGTAGAGAATTTATTTTTTTTTAAATATTTGTTGTTGTTGTTGCCTGGTGGGTGTAGTTTTGATGGCAGTAAGAAAACTTTGGCCACCCCTGGTAGGGTTAGCTGTTGACAAAAGCTTACACTACTTAAAGGCACAGTCAGGTTCTCAGGATCTTCCCACCAGAAAGGTGAATTCAGATCAGTCTTCCAGAAGTAGTCTCTTTACCTTGTAGGCGTATATAATGTGTTTTGACAATTTAGTTACTTGCTTATTTTCATGAAGTATACGCACGATTTGATTGAAATGGGAATAATTGCTGAAGGTCAAGTGTAATGATAGCTCTATTTGCTATCAGAAAATTTGGTTTTCCCAGAGCCAGGTTCACACAGCAGAAATTCCCCATGCTGGTATTTCTTGGCTAGGAATCTCTTAAGAATTTTATCTAGTCTCCTAGGTCATCAGTCATAGACACGTAGGTTGAATTTAGGCTGTATGAATGTGGACATATTTTCCTACATCTTGTCCAAATTCAGCTTGATGCCTTATTGTGTGAGAACTGAGAACTTCTGCAAAACAAAAACTAATTCCTTGGCAGGCAAGGATCGCTCACATAGACAGCCCAGAAGCTTCTGCTGATTCACTTACTGGAGCAGCTTTTTCTTTTCTAGCCTTCTGTGCTGCACGCATTGCTACTGCTGTACATTCCCTGCTATGAACTCTGCTGTATGATTTCAGGACATTCCTAAAACACTTTGTTTTCTCAGTTGCAGCCAAGAGAAGAGAAGTAGCTGTCTGCCCCGATACGTCTTTACAGCACGTCCCTCTGTTCTGTTGTGTGAAGGGGTGAACATCAGACATATCATTAGGTTTCTTGTCTTTCTTTTTTTCCATTCCTGCTCTGTTCCACCATTTACTGTCATCGTATGTTGCTGTACCAATAAGATCAGTAACATAAAATTGTTAAAGATACGTAATGGTTTCTGTTCTTTGTTCTGCCAGGAAAGAAAAAGAATCTTTGACAAAAGTGCAAAGCTATATTTCAGTACAGCTTGTAATCATGTAGATGTGGCAGCAGATGTTACAACGATAGTGTATTTACCTATATATAGCTCAAAGCATTAGCAAATGAACTGCTTCACAAGGATGGAACTATGTTTTTTGAAGGTATAGGCCGCCTTGTCGAGGGCAGTGGGTCTTTCTACAACTTTTTTCCCACCTTGCATCGATAGAACTGGGTATGATATGATTTGGCATAGAGTCAGAGGAGATCCACAAAATTTAATGCAGTTTCTGCAACAGTGTAAGGTTATGACTAGACTCTTTCTCCAGGAGAGAGTCACTTCCTTTTGGATTTGGTGATTCACCGTTCTTTTCAGTTTAGTATTCAGGGTAAACTTCATTTTAGTCTTTTTTCTTTCCCCCACATTGCATATGACTTGCCCTTTTCTGTTAGTTATTTGCTTCAGCATTCTTCTTTTCTCTTTCACAACAGCATGCTTTAAATCAAAGTGGACTCGGTGATTTTTTGCAAGATTATATTTTTTTTAAACACCAGATTACTGTAGTCAAATTCAAGTAAGTGACTTCAATAGAGACTCCACTGAGTGCAACATAAATCCATCAATGTACAAATACAAGCAAACAGTTTTAAATGATCTATTTATCTTTTTTGGCCTAAAACTCTCTGAAGCTATTAAAAGAAGGGTATGGGAAAACATCTTACCAAAAGTGATCTTTTTTGTGTGTTTCCATTACTTGGGGGTTTGGTGGGTTTTTGGGGGTTGTTTTTGTTTGGGTTTTTTTTTTTTTTTCCAGAGAATTACATTAGTAATTCATAACTACCAACTAAAGCAAATCTGATTTAAAAAGGAAACACAATACAAAACCTTGGGAGACACGTTTGCTCAGCTGAAAAGTAGTGAATAACAGTAGTGTAATTAGGGTGAAAGGGGTCTTGAAAAAAAAAAGAATAAAAAAAAGACCTTCTCAGAGCTATTTTAAAATCTTAGGTCATGAGTTCGGTCATGAGCTTCTTGGCATTTGGTGTGGTATCTGAGTAGACCCTTGGATTACAGATCAGGGCAGGTGCAGAAGACTGTACTATAAATACTTTTACCCTTAAGGAGTTCACAGATTTCTTGAATGACAAACTGGACATCAACATATTAGTTCTGAAGAAGAAAATTATTAAAATGATTTTAGAAGAATTTAAAGCTTTGTTTTCCAGCAAGTCATCCCATAATTTTTAATTATAGAAGCTAAATACTCTTCACTGTTACCTCAGAAATGTTACGGAAAACCTTCTACAGAATCACAGCATGTATTTATTAAGCATGACTGGTATGTTCAGGGGTATTTCTGTACTCATTTGCTGCCTATGGAACTGTGCAGAGAACTGATGCTCAGGATTCTGACCTTCTGTTTTAGAGCCTTCTCTTGCCTTATGGCTGGAGCATATCTGACCAATTCCCTCTAGGGGAAGTTCTGCCATTTGTATGCTTCTCTTAGAAATATTGTCCCTCAGCTCCTTTAGCTCTCAGAGATCCTTATGGGATAAAATATGCTAACTGTAGTGGTAGATCCTCCCCAATTTCATCAGTATCTATCATTTTGTTTTGCAGGTGAATACAGATGCTTTGAATTTCCTCTTTTTTTATGGTAACGCCACATTCAGTTTGCTGCTCCCTTTGTCCGGAATGAACCATGTAGTTTTACAAGGGCTACAGAGGTCTCAGAGACCTTTGAGAAATTAGTTTGTGTTTTATTTATACTTGTCCCCCTATGAGGGAACATTCTACTTTTCAAATGACACATACAGGCTTATGAGTTCATTCTGACTGACCTAATTTGAATCCTTAATCATCTTTTAAGAGGCATGTTTTCATAGAACTGGCAGAACCAGTTGTAGTATAAAGTTAGGTGTCATTTGCTGCATATTCCTTTTTTAAGGGAAAAAAAAAAAAAGAGAGAGAAAAGAGAAAGGTATTCACTTACTCTTTTTTCTGTTCCAAGAATCAACAGTGTGAATTACCTTTGACCAGCCCAATCCATGCACAGAAAAGCAGGTTCTTCTCAAGGCAAATTTCTGCCTGTGTCAAGGGATATATGACATGACAGAAACATCATGATATAAACCCATTCCAGCCTTGCTCTGGGAAATGACACCATACTGTCAGTAAGCCTGAAGTGCAACATCACCTACTCATGGGATGAGTAGTGAATTTCAAAACAAGTGTATCCTTCTCTGGCTCTTTTTGTTGACTGTCTTGATTTTCTAAGGACTGATTAAATTAGCAGAATTCAAAATGAGTGCAGTAGGTACTCCCCAGAAGCAAGTAAAACTGCTGTCAGGGAGTTCCTGCACCATTTGTCGATGAGAGAGATGAGATACCTTCTCTTGTTTTTCAGCACAGCAGCTAACAATAACATTACAGAACTGTTATTATGTCAGAAAAGCAAAGTTTGTGCTGCCTTATTTTTTCAGTGTGCGAAAATAACTTGTATACAGTCTTTCTTCACATATCAATTAAAGAGGGAGAGACTATACAAGCTATTTGATTTCCAAGCCTATCTTTCTTAGCCAGCTGGAACAGAAATTTCCAAGCAATTAGAATTGTTAATGAAAGGTATAGTGAGCATGTTTACACAGGTCTGTACTTCTCATATCCTTTGTATAAGGAAAAAAAAATTAAATCACCATTAGCCAGTTCAGCCCTATGGATACAGGGTCATCTTGATCTAAACACAGCTTATTAGTTGGACATTTTCGTGTAGGTGGAAGCTCAAGATTTTGTTTTTCCATGGTGGTGATAGCATCCTCCAGGTATTTTTTTTAAAAAAACTTTTTAGTTCCTTTCTTTTTCCCCAGATCTCATACTTTCTCACGTATCCCAGAGGCTCCCATGTCATGGCTAGCATTCTTTCAGAAAAATGGAGCTGCAGAGTAATTCTTTAAGAGCCTATCAGCACCACTCCCAAATTAGCCAGACAGGATACTGTTTATTTAATTTCGCAAGACATTTGCTTTCCCCAAAGCCAGAAGAGCTACCTCAGTGAATTCCCAGCCATGATAATCTACACTTTTTAAGGAATTTTTTTTGTGGCAGAAGAGTCAGTTCTCCTAACTGGGAACAAAACATACTGATAAATTTCATAATGCTGTCAGGTTGTTGAATAATATGTAACTAAGTGTCTTTTAAATATTCACTGTACTTCTTCAGAAGGGCCCTAATCTGTTCTAATAGGCTATTCTGTAAAAGCAAGTGTAAAGAGGAAAACTACACTTTAGAGTTGGCTGCAACTAAATCTGCAGACTTTTTCAATACTCTGAATACTGTGTTGTCTGGTGTTTTTAAACATCCTGTGACAATGCAGTGCTGTTTATATTTCATAGAACCACAGAATTGCCTAGGTTGGAAGGGACCTTTCAGATCATCTAGTCATTTTAATAGGTTTAAATAGTATTTTATTGGAACTGATAGATAGGGATGAATGAACAATGTATAGCAAAGAGAATTTCACCTTCTAGGAACACTTCATAATTTTTATTACCATTACTATTATTGTCATAGGAGCTGAGTTATTAAACCAATGCAGTGAGAAATCATCTTTTCTTTAAGCAAGCAAAAGGAAAGCTTCTACTTTGCCAATGGTTCCTGTGCCCAGCTGCGAGCCTCTCTGAACCCTGTATAGTTCATAGCTGACTCCAGAGCGTGGCCTTTCTCAGGAGCAGGGGAAGATGATTGTTGGTCTAAACCAACAATCTACAAGATAGCTTTGCTATCTTGTAGAAGCTTCATGGTGCAGCTTGTTGAAGCTCTTCAGGAGCTGGCCTCCAAGGCTTGCCTTACAAATCCAGCCCTCATTGCCCTGGCAAGTACAGCAGGCCAGAAGCTGTAGGACATTCCCTCCTGCTGCAAAGTAACATCAGTTCAGCTGCTCCAGTGACAGCAGCAGGGAAGAATTTTCTCCTGCAAGAACTGAGCGCAGACAAAGAGGCTGCTTAATTTTCTTTATGCGACCCAAACTGTGTGGGGCTCGTGCACGTCCGTGCACTTTCTGCACTGTACAAGGGAGCGTGCATCGTGGGGACAGAGCGTGTTGTGTCTTGCTCGTTGTGCTGATGAGACTGTGAGAGACCCGCCAGGAGCAAAAATAGGTCTCCACTTAATTATATGTTATTTTCTTAATTGTCTCTGCTGCCTGTTTCTCGCTGGCGTTGCGGGTGGAGGGTGCAAGCTGACTCTCCAGCCAGTTTCTCTGTCCCAGCTTCTCTGGGCTTTATCTCTCCTAGGTCTGGCTACCTCAGGAGGGCCAAGCCAACCCACCACTGTCCCAGTTGAGGGGCGTTGTAACTCTCCTCTGCCTTTTCTTTTCAGTTCAGTGTTTGCACCCCTGGCACGTCGCCCTGCAGATGCAGAAGTCCCAGCGAGGTACAGCAGAGGAGAGGGGTGGACCTGGGCACCACTGGCTGCCGCTGGCAGCTCTGCTCTGCCCCACCACGGCTGGGGAGGCGCGGAGAGCCCTGCCCTGCCCTCGACGGTACTCTGCCCCCGGGGTCCGGGTCGCACCTCATCCCCTTCCCCCTCGCTGTGGGTCCCGGCGGAACCCGGCCCTGCCCGCCCGGCCAAGGCCTCGCCAACTCTGGGCTTCGTGCTCGGCGCCGCAGGGGCCGGCCCGGCACCGCGCCGCCCGCACTCGCCCTGCCCGACTCTTCGGTAGAGATGCCCCCTCCTCCTCTCCCCGGCCCCTGGCTGCCGGGGGGAAGGTCTTAAAACGCGCTCATTCCGTACGTGCGTGCAGTTAACCCCTTACTACCCCTCCGGCCGCCCCGCGTATTCCCCGCCGCCCCGCGCGGCCGTGGGGGTCCGCCACCCTCCTGCTTTGAAACAGATGGATTCCCAGGGGCGGGGAGGGCTCCAGCACCGGGCTGCTGTTACCGGGACGCCCGCCCGTCCCGGGCAGGCTGCGTGCCCGTCTTCTCTGCTCCCCGGGCTCCCGCTTGCTGCTTTTTTTTTTTTTCCCTTTTTTTTTTTTTTTTTCCCCTCCCAGGAGTAGCAGCGGAACGTCCCGTCCAGCCTATTTGGAAATGGGAACAAATTGCTCCCCCGCCTTACCTCGCCCATCGCATCCCATATATAGTCATATCTACGGTCAAATGGCAGGCGGCAGCGAATGGGAGCGCTGAGCCTCCGAAAAAAGCCGAGTGAGAGAGGGAAAGGGGTAGGGACGAACGGAGGGGGGGGGGGGGGGAAAAAAAAAAAAAAAAGTCCTTTCCAAAAAAGTATTGGATGTCTTGAGGAATGCAGTCAGCCCCCTGGGAAAGTACATATCTGTGAGGCGCTCCCTGCCCGCCGCTTGCACTCCGCCGGCGCCCCGTCCCGCACCGACCGGCCCCGCCGCCCGGCAGCTCCGCGCCGCTCCGCGCTGCTCCCTCGGGGGCCGCGGCTGGATCTCGGACCCGGGGTTGTCCCGCAGCTTTTCAACTTTTGCTATCGGTTGCGAGTTCGCGCGGGGACGCGCCCTAGCCCACCGCCGCCATGGATGCCATCAAGAAGAAGATGCAGATGCTGAAGCTGGACAAGGAGAACGCCTTGGACAGAGCCGAGCAAGCCGAAGCGGACAAGAAGGCAGCGG